>CM056506.1:12912799-12953143 GCA_029783415.1 Anisodus acutangulus | reverse complement strand
ACTAAGATCTCGAGGCTTACTAGACGGAATTCGATAAAAAATGTCCTTGGTGAAAATGCCTACAAGATTGAACTACTTCTTCTTCGGCTAATGAGACCTCAAAGTCTCTTGCCGCCTAAAACTCTGCCAAGGCCTTTGATGGATCTTGTACCAACGTATGGAGCGAAGAAGAAACGGGCACGGAGAAAAAGAGGTGTGGAGGAGAAGCAGCAGGCCTAATTCCATCGATGAATCATTCGAGAACGAATTTCGTGAGACTAATCTAATCTTATTCAACCAACGATGGGAATTAGGGCGAAGCCTGGGGCGGTCTCTGCCTTCTTAACACGCGGCACACCAACTTGAAGTCTGATTTGAAAATCTCTCTCTACCTTTACAAAACTTCTCGCGCCCTTCTCATAGTTTTGACTTGCTCTTAGGCTACCGTTGATCGGCTTCGCGAGAATCAAGGGATTATTTCTTTCATGGTATCAGAAGTCTAGGTCTTCTACCAATTTCTCCTCTCTTTCGATGCCTCAGTTTTCGTGTTCCTTCTCGGAATCTGTGCACCTTACCTCCTCTCTTCCTAAATTTTCTTCCAAATCCATCTTTCACCTATTGTTCTTTCGTTATGTCTACGTCAAAGAACATGTTTCATCCTTGTCTTATTGTTTCCAACTAAAGCTGGCTAGTGGGTCGGGTCGGCCCGGTCCCGCCCCGAACCCGATTAGTTAAAAAAATAAAAAATCGGTAGCGGGACTCGAACCGGGATGGGACAATGTCTCATCCCGCCCCAGTCCCGCCCGTCCCGACCCGATCCCGAGCCCGTCCCGAGCCCGCACGTAACCCCCCATTTGCAAAATAGTCGTTGCACCAACGGCTATTTTAGATTTTGGTCGTTGTGCAAAGCCAATTTTGGCCTCCCCCAACCCCCCTACCCCTTAATATTTATTATTAACTCATAAGTTATTATATTTACATTTTAACCCAATTTCCAACTATAAGTAACTCATTTTCTCTTCATCATTCTCACAAATCTTCTTACAATCTCTCAATCTATCTCTCTACAAGTCTACATTGTGTACTAAATATTCAATTTTATTTATTCATTTGAGAATTGGGAGTGAAGTTGGCAACTAGCTTGAGGATCTTCCATCGAGCAAAGTTTTAATTTTCAACCTCTCGATTACACGTCGACGTTACGTCGACGTTTGGTACATTTGTTCCTTCATTAAATTATTATTGTATGTTTAATTTATTTAGCGCACTTAATTTTATTATTTTTAATTATTTATTATCATAATTAAAATGGAGGGATTAAGAGGTATGTTTAAGGGTAATGGTGTTTCTTCTAGTAGGGGCAACAAGGGCAAGGGTACTTCTTCTAGTCATCTTATTCCTACACATGATGATTTTGTTGATACTCAACATTTTCCTACAATACCATTAGATTTAGACGAGGAGCTATTTTCTGGAACTCAAGAAGACTTTAATTTAGACGATGATCTAGATGATACACCCACTAATGTTGATGACAACACACCCACTAGTGCACCTTCAACTGAAATGTCTCATATTCCCCCTAGTATGAGACGAGGTCCAGTAAAACGACCATTAAAATCAGATGCATGGATTTTTTTGATAGAGACGTAGAGAATCAAGTAGCTAGATGTAAAATTTGTAGAAATGTTTTAAAATTTAAAACTGAAAAAGGTCACGGTGGGACGGGGGGTTTAATTAGACACGTAGTAAGTGCTGATACAGCTAGGTATGTCCAATACCAGGCTTCAAAACCGGATGCGCAAACGCTCGCTCCATCGGGAAAAGGTTCACATACTTATACTGTCCCGGATCAAGTACAGGGTCAAATCAACCCTATGACGGGGGAAATTGTAGGCCCTAAATACAATAAACATAGAGATAGAAAAGCAATATCAAAATTAGTTGTTGTGGATGGTTTGCCTTTTTCATTTCCTTCATCTCCCGATTTTATTCATTACATTAGAGATACTTATATATAATCATGTTTTTAACGGTTTTTCTAGATCAACTGTTAAGAGAGATGTATTTAAATTCGCACATGAATATCAACAATATTTACGTTATTCGTTATATCATTTTAATGGCAAAGTATCTATCACGTCTGATATAGGTCGTAGTACTAACGGCCATGATTATTTAACGGTAACTTGTCATTGGATAGATTATAAATGGTCTATGCAAAAACGTATCTTAGCGTATAGATATATAGATGATAGGCACACTGGTACTTTTATTGCATAAAATATTTATCAAGTGTGTCATTATTATGGAATAACCGATAAAATTATGACTATTACATTAGATAACGCTTTTTCTATCAATTACGCTATTACAATTTAAAAAAATAGTTTAACTCCATCTTTTTCAGATCATTTTCATATAAAATGCACGTGACATATATATAACTTAATTGTAAAGGATGATCTATCACTTTTGAAGACATTCTTAGTAAAATACAATTTGCTATAAACTTTATTTTTAAAAGTAATAGAGTACAACGAAGAAAAGAATATAAAAAAACTTATCACGATTGTGGACTACCTTATAGAAAAATTCCAGAAGAAGTATCCACTTGGTGAAATTCTTTATACGAGCAACTACTTGTTGCTTATGACTATAGAAAACCTATAACTTTATTTTTTAACTCTTATAATCAAAATCCAGCTGATATGGTTGTAGATAGTGATTGGGTAAAAATTTCCGAACTTATTGTATTTTTAGAGAAATTTTTTCAAGCAACAAAAGAATTTTCCGGTATATATTATCCTGCTATTTCAACTATGTTGTTTTATATAACTCTAATATTTTTATTACTTAGTGAATATATGGAAAAACCAGGTTATATTGCAGCTATTAAAAAAATGTTTATCAAAATAAAAAAATATTTTGTTTCTATTCCCACTATTTATATTATTGGTGTTGTATTAAATCCGACTATTAAAATAGACGGTACTAAATCACTTATTGAAACTATTTACGATTGTATAGAAGTACTACCACCTCCAAGTCCAAAAATTCCAAATCACCCACCACCTATTGAACAAACTAAATAAGAAGTGTTATCTAGCGTAGAAGACCAATGCAAAAAAATATATAGGTTTTACCAACAAGAAAGTGCTAGTAACCTACCGGCTTCCATACCATCTTTTTCATCTTCAACACAACCTCACAAAAGACATGCTGTTTCTGCGGCTAGTATTGAAAGCCTCAGAAATATAATGTGCGGCTGTACCGCTACTAACCAAATTAGCGAGTTTGATATTTTTGTTTTGCAGGATTCTGTACCGTACCAAGAAGTTATCAATGAAGATGGACATAAAGACTTGCTGAAATACTGGAGGGAGAATGAGAAGACCTTTCCGACACTTTCAATGATGGCCCGAGATGTTTTGAACATTCAAGCGTCATCAACTGCGTCTGAAAGCCCTTTTTCTGCCGGCAGATATCAAATAGGAGACCACAGACACTCATTAGCCGGGGACAGCTTGGAAATTGCAGTATTATTCAGAAATTGGATACGAGGGGAGCGGAGAAGGTGCGGTCAACCGGAGATCAACGAAGAAGAAGATGAAAACTACAACGAAATCTTATCCGAAGGTGGTGGAAGCGACGTGGATCAATTTGACCAACAAATACCAATTCCAACCGAAGAACCACATGAAGTTATAAAGAAACTAGAACAGTTTTTTTTAAGAATGTAATATTTTTAATTGCAATTTTATTATGTAATTTGCAACTTTTGGACAACACCACGAAGTTGTAATTTCGACAATTGTATTTGTATTACAAAAAAATCATATGTCTATTAAATAATATAAGAGGCACAAAAACAGCCTTGGGGTGTTTTTATTACACTATTTTGTCTTGTTTAATTATTGAGTTTTTTTTAATACATATGTTATTAAAAAAAAAGGAAAACCCGTCGGAACCCGATACTGATCCCGCCCCCGACCCGATCCCACCCCGACCCGATTCCGATGGGATCGGGACGAGACTTGAGCAAGTCCCGCCAAACCCTATCCCGCCAGACCCGACCCCATCCCCTTCGCCCGTCCCGACCCGACCCCGCCAAAACCGGCCCGTCTGACCCGAGCTCGGCCCACTGGCCAACTATATTTCCAACATCAAGAACCATATCCCTATTGTTCTTGAGATGGAAAACGTCCTATATGCGACGTGGCAGAATTGTTCAAAATTCACGCAATCTCACATCAAGTACTCCATCTGTCCATACACCCGCGGAGGATCCTCAGTTGTGGATCACTCTTGATGCTACCGTCCTTTAGTGGATTTACTCCACTATTTCTACCGACCTTTTACAGACGATCATTGAACCGGACACTACAGCTATGGCTACCTGGATTAGACTGTGTGATATATTACAGGATAACCAATATTTTTGAGTTGTCACTCTTGAGCAAGAATTTTCACAAGTCAGCATGAAAAATTTCCCGAATATTTCAACTTATTGTAAACGGCTCAAGGAATTGGCGGACCAACTCCGTAACGTTGGAGCACCTGTTACCAATAACCGTCTTGTTCTCCAAATGGTTACAGGCCTATCTGAGGCGTATAATGGCGTTGGGACTCTATTCCGACAAAGTAATATGCTTCCCTCTTTTTATCAAGCCCGTTCGATGCTCACGTTAGAAAAAGCCAGCTTGGCAAAAAAGGCGGCTACCGGCGCAAGTTCCATGGCGATGATGACTTCATCCGATAACTCACATAGTTTTGTTGACATTTCGGGCCAAAACCGCAACAACGGTGGAGGCAAGAAGGGTCGAAATCGTAAAAATAATGGCAAAAATCACGGCGGCGGACGAAACAGTAGCAATGCCGGCAGTGGACCTCAAGGTACTGGGCCCCAGCCCACCTGGTCTCAGCCCTGGGCCCCTTGACAGTGGGCCTGGACTAGTGGCCCAATTCAGCCTATTGCCCACCCAGTTATTTTCCAGGCAGTTGGGCCCCGGTCCAGCCCAGTCACAAGCCAAATTTTTTTGGTCCTTCAGGCAATACCCAGCAGCAATATGGGTCGGGTCAGTAGGGTGGTCTGCTTGGGCCTCGGCCCACGCAGGATTTCACTGTTGCGGGCCCGGCTCCGATCCCGACACCTACCGATATTGAGGCCACCATGCATACACTTGGATTAAATCCTCTGGACGCGAATTGGTACATGGACACCGGCTTAACTTCTCACCTGACATCCGACCAAGGTACTCTCTCGTCTTATTTCAATTTAAGCAAAAATAATGTCATTGTTGGTAATAACAATACAATTCCAATTCGTGGTTACGATAATACAACTTTGCCTCCCCCACATCCGCCTCTTGTCTTGAAAAATACCTTTCATTCCCCTAACTTAGTTAAAAATTTGATGTATGTCCAAAAATCCACCACTGATAATTGAGTTTCTGTTAATTTTAATCCTTTTGGGTTTTCTGCGAGGAATTTCAAAACGGGGATACCTCTCATGAGATACAATAGTAGGGGAGATCTTTATCCAATCACGCCCGCCTCCAGTTTCTCGAGTCAAGCCATGCCATCGACATTTGCAGCTCTAGCTCCTTCCATATGGCATGCACGTTTGAGTCACCCTAAGTCGTCTATTGTTTCTTCCCTGCATAAAAACAATTTTATTTCTTGTAAGGGTACACGTAGTACTCCAATTTGACATTCATGTCCGTTAGGATTACATGTTAGATTGTCATTTGTAGCCTCTACTTCTCGTACTTTGATGCCTTTGACATTATTCATAGCGATTTATGGACTTCTCCCGTTCTAAGTTCTGTGGGTCATCGTTATTATGTTCAATTTTGGATGATTATTCTAATTTTTTATGGACCTTTCCGTTAGCGAAGAAATCTCATGTTTTTTCCTCATTCTTAATAATTAGAGCATTCATCCGCACCCAATTCGAACGAGAAATCAAAAATATTCAATGTGATAATGGCAAAGAATATGATAATGGATTGTTTCATGAATTTTGTAATGCTAATGGCATAGATTTTTGTTTCTCTTGTCCTCATACGTCCTCACAAATTGGGAAAGCCGAATGAAAAATTCGTATCATTAATAATATTGTCCGAACTTTATTGGTACATGCTTCCGTACCCTCTTCCTTTTGGCATCATGTTCTACAAATGACTACTTATCTCCTTAACATACTTCCTACCAAAGGGTTGGCATATGCATCTCCTCTTAAAATCCTCTATAATAAGAATCTTTCGTATTCACATCTTAAGGTCTTTGGATGTCTATGCTATCCACTATTTCCGTCAACTACGATTAACAAACTTCAAGCTCGTTCTACCGTTTGTGTGTTTCGGGGTTAACCATCTAATTATCGTGGTTACAAATATTTTGATTTATCGTCTAATAAAATCATAATTAGTCGACATGTTATTTTTTATGAAACCCAATTTTCGTTTGCTAAAGTGAGTAGTCCCGTGCCTAGTTCGTATAATTTTTTTAGATTACGAAGTCTCATCGTACATTATGCACCACTTAATGGGTCGATCCAGTAACCACGAAATACCAGCATGCCCATTGCCTACTGGCCCGCCACAACCCACTACTTCTGCCCCGGTTTCTGTTGTTGGGCCGATCGACCAGCCCACTGTCGGGACTGCTTCTGCCCCAGTTTCTTCTCCAATCCCACCTTTGGTTTCCAATTTTAGGCCAGCACGCCCACTGGTTACTGGCCAATCCATCACCCATTCGGCTTTTCCCCAAAATCCACCCAATTCTCCCCCGACACACAGACCTGTTACTCGTAGTCAACGTGGTATTTTTAAACTAAAAAGATATTTTAATCTTAATTCTAGTATTTTTAAATCCCCACTACCCCGTAACCTAGTGTCTGCATTAAATGACCCAAATTAGAAATTGGCTATGAACGACGAATATAATGCTCTTATTGAGAATAAAACGTAGGAGTTAGTACCCTGTCTTTCTGGTGTTAATATTATTCGCTCGATGTGGATTTTTACTCATAAAGATAATTCTGATGGTTCTTTTTTTAGACATAAGGCTTTGCTTGTAGGTGATGGTAAAACTCAACAGGTTGGCGTGAATTGTGGTGAGACGTTTAGTCCGGTGGTCAAACCGACTACCATTCGCACTATTCTCAGTTTGGCTCTTTCGAAAGCATGGCACATTCATCAGCTAGATGTGAAGAATGTTTTCTTACATGGTGATCTTAAGGAGATAGTTTACATGCATCATCCCTTGGATTTTTGAGACCCCACATATCCTAATCATGTTTGTTTATTGAAGAAGTCCTTGTATGGGCTTAAGCAGGCCCCACGGGCCTGGTATAAGCGATTTGCAGACTATGTATATACTATTGGGTTTTCTCACAGATGGTCTGATAATTCTTTATTCATCTATCATCGTGGTACTTCCTTGGCATATATTCTATTGTATGTGAATGATATTATATTGACAACTTCTTCTGATGATTTACACGTCTATCATGACACTACTCAGTTCTGAGTTTGCTATGAAAGACTTAGGGCCCTTGAGTTACTTTTTGGGGATTGTTGTCACTCGTCATGCATGTGGGTTGTTCTTATCCCAACGGAAGTATGCTGCTGAGATAATTGAGCGAGCTGGTATGTCCTCGTGTAAGACTACTTTCACTCCAGTTAATACAAAACCCAAGTTGGGTGTTGCGGCTGGCTCCCCTTACGAGGATAACACTCACTATCGCAGTCTTGCTAGAGCTCTTCAGTATCTTACTTTCACGCGACCGGATATTACGTATGTCGTACATCAGGTGTGTTTGTTTATGCATGATCCTCGGGTTTAGCACATAAATGCGCTCAAACGCATTATCTGATACATCTAAGGTACACTTGACTATGGTTTGCATATATATCCATCATCAGCCTCTACACTTGTCTCATATACCGATGTTGATTGGGGTGGTTGTCCGAACACCAGACGCTCTACATTTGGATATTGTATGTTTTTTTGCGATAACTTGGTCTCATGGTCTACAAAGCACCGGGCTACTTTATCACGATCCAGTGCGGAAGCCGAGTATCGAGAGGTAGCCAATGTGGTGTCTGAGTCATGTTGGCTACGTAATCTTCTACTGGAGCTACATTATCCTATTCAGAAAGCTACATTGGTCTACTGTGATAATGTGAGTGCATTCTATCTTTCTGTAAATCCGGTCCAACATCAGCGCACTAAACATATCGAGATGGACATACACTTTGTTCGAGAAAAGGTAGCTCGTGGACAAGTACGCGTCCTCCATGTCCCTTCGCGATACCAGATTGCAGACATACTTACTAAGGGTCTTCCCTTGGTTCTATTTGAAGATTTTAGGGACAGTCTTAGCGTACGCCAACCGCCCGCTATGACTGCGGGGGTGTAAAGGACCGTGTGTATCATGATCCTATTTGGACTCAACAAAATGTAATTCATGTATAATTATAATTATGGTATTAGTCTTGTACTAGGAAAATGTATTAGAATTAGAATAGGAAAAGGTAGAATTATTTTTCTATATTGTCCATATTTAGGAATTGTATATTTATATATATACCTCTCATTATCAATGAAAATAATGAAGGAATTATTTCTTTCAATAGTAAATTAATATTTAGTAGAAGGAGGCCAAGCCTTGCTTGGTATTGTGCAGAATATAGATTATTATCTATAGTGTCTCTTATTATTGCCAGACACAAACAAAGGAAGAACATGTGTATGTATAAATGTAGCTTAAGTTGCTGGGAATTTCAATTTTGCATCTGGGAGTTTAAAAGAATTTTGCAACTATAGCTTAATATTTTCTACTTACGTACCCAACACAACAAAATAAATAAATAAGAAACTCACTCATTTTTCAAAATAACGTTTTTTCAATAAAATATTTTCCTTCACACCCGTAATCTACAATCTTATATTTGTTTTTGAATAAAAGGTTGAATCGAGGCAAAAGAAAAATAAAATGATTTGATCACTATTAAGAAGTTTACTATCTATGGAAAGTTCCCATAATTTCAATATTTCTAATATTCAAAGCTAACAACTAGATAGCTATATGGCCGTCTTGAATAACAATTTACAACTAGGGAATAGAGTAAAGTTCTGCTAGTTTTTATACTTACTTGTTTAACTTTAGTAGCACGTGCCGTAAGTCGTTATAATGTTAATATTTATAAATGAGGTTAGCACTAACTTATTAGCATTCCCAAGTATAGGAATCGAAGTTAGCAAAATGTGAGTACTAATCTGTAGAAATATTAGTAAATGTTATGCCACAACATTAGTGTCATGATGAGAACAAGAAAGCAAAATAATGGACTTTCGTTTATGCTGGAAATAAAGTGATTATATATTCATGCTATATTAGTTTTTTTTTAATATATAGATGAATGTTTTCGAAAAGGTTTTTAAGATGGTTTGGTATGCATTATCAATTTGAAATTTTGAATCTAGATATGTTTATTGAATAACCAGCTACCGAATTACCCGTTTATGTAGCCTTGCTATATAACTCTATCCTCCACGATACCATTTTGCTTAATTATACTCAACTGCAAGGGCAGCTTGGTTATTGGATTGGAGTTACATATACACGGGTAATATAAAGATTTTCACACAATCAGTGTTAATCTGTTATAAAATGTTACTAGTTACTATTTTTATCAAGTTATCAATTAATCACACAATTTTTTTATCATTAATGTATACAGAACTTACATGCAATAATCGAATGACTAAAGTTTCTGATAGTTATAATGATTTAGCGAGACTTGGTGTAACCTAAGCACTTCTACTTTGGAATTAGTATCTCCAGTTGACAAAAGAAAAAAGTTAATAATTCAAATGGCTACAAAGAGCTTGCCAAACTTACACTAGCAAGTACACACAAAAAATTAAATTCTACCAATTGAGGAGGCTGTATATCAATGTTAATTATCCAATAATGAATAGATCTGACTCTCTTTTTATTCTATTTGATCACTCATTTTTCTATAAATAGGTAGTGGAGGATACATCATCCTCACACACACACACACAAAAAAAACAATGTAAATTAATCACGATCGAGAAAGCATTCATAATGGTTGTTTACAAAGAAGTTAGTTTCCTTGCTTACCTACTTTTCTTGGTAAGATTAATTTTCCTTTGTCCTTTAATTTCTCTTTTCGTCTTTGATACAGAAGTGTTGCTTTTCCTTAATAATAGCTTATATTTGTTGTAGGAATGTTTATATTTGTAAGCGCGATGGATCATAATGATCACAAGAAGTGTACAGAGAATGTGGTAATTTTGCCCACGGGTTATGTCCACGTTCAGAAGGGAGTCCGAAAAATCCCATATGCACCAATTGTTGCCACTATTATAGTGCTAACGGAACTTTCATTTGTGAAGGACAGTCTGACCCTAGGAAGACAAAAGCTTGTCCTCGGAATTGTGATGGAAAAATTGCCTTTTCAAAATGTTCCCTTCCGAAAGGACAGACAATAATTAAACCCACCGGATGCACCACCTGTTGCACGGGCTACAAGGGTTCTATTATTTCGATAAAGACGGCAAGTTTGTCTGTGAAAAATATTTTTTAAAATTATTAATTTATTAAAAAAATTAAAAGTTGTTTTTGCGGCTTACAAAATTAACTCAAATTTTTGTGTATGAATATGTATATGTGAGCGAAATTTTCAATATAATTTTCATACACAAGGTGTGACCGAAATTTTTAAGCCTTGAAAATTGTATGAAAATTGTATACAATGTTGTTGTAGTTGTATTTTGTACACCAAAAATATGAGCGAAATTCTAAGTGTTAGAGCGAGATATACATTTTTCTTACATACAATTTTGAGCATTTTTAAGCCTTGAACGAGATATACATATTTCATACACAAAATTTTGAACGATTATTTTAAGTCTTGAATGTTGTATGAAAGTTGTACACAATGTTGTTGTAGTTGTATTGATTTTACAGAAACCTAACATGAACTTTATACACGAAAATGTGAGCGAAATTCCAAGCCTTGAACGAGATACAATTTCATATCATTTTCATACACTAATTTTTTAATCCTTAAACGAGATATACACATTTCATACAGTTTTCATACACTAAATTTTGAGCGAACTTTTTTAAGTCTTGAGCGAGATATACACATTTCATACACAAAAAATTGAGCGAATTTTTAAGCCTTAAGCAGAAAAAATAATTTTTATTTACAAAACATATATTTAATAATTTTTAAAATAATAATTTTAATTTTTTTTTAAATATAAAAAATTATTTTTTTAAAGAAAATTAATTAATTAAATTTAAAAATAAATAAATTAAAGACTGTATTTATATAGGGTTTGTAATGTTATATTTTGTAAATAGAAAACTATCGTCATGTTTCGTAAATATTTCCTTCTAATACGTATATATACGTACTTTGCCCTTTTAATTGTTCTGAGGGCACAACACTAAAACGTTAAAGCCCATCAAAACTTTTAACTGACCTTAATTAACATTTATTTTTATAAAAGAATTAATTAATGGTTCCGCCAGATTTTAAAAGGCAATCAAATTAAATATAGCGAAAGTCGGAAAAATGGATCGCAATACCAAGGATAATATTTTATTTTATTTTGAATGAAGTCAAAACCCGTTTACTTCGAGGAGGATTTGCTTTTGAAAACCATTAACTTTGTTAATGTAATTAATCAAATTGTTGAGGGAAAAAGTCTATATAATCACCAATTTTATCATTCATTAGCTCACATCCTTACATATTACTCCATTTAATTGCTCAACAAACACTAGTGTAAAGTGTAAACACCACTTTAATTCAAGAATGAAGTTGATCAATATTCTGTTTTTTGTTTCACTGCTCTTTGCCACCAACTGCTTCATAAATTCAAGACTATGTGAAGCAATCAAACCTGAACCCATTCCGGTGCTTGATTCTACTGGAAATATGTTACGAGCGGGAATTAATTACTATGTCCAACCGATATTTCCAGACGAGGCATGGGGATTCCAACTTGCCAGCATTAGCAATCATCACAAACCGTGCCCACTGGGCATAGTTCAAGAAGACTATTACCCTGGCACCGCATTGTTATTTTCATCCGTGAATCCTAAGAAAGACATTATTCGCTTGAACACTGACTTGAACATTGACTACAACTTGTCGTACACAGTGTGTACTGGATCAAATTGTTGGAAATTAGCCTTTGGCGGGAAGATGCGTCCACCCATCTTTGATGAATTAAACACTAGTGTTCCGTATGTTGGAGACCTTGTCTCTTTACACATGCATGATCTACGAAGTGAGTAGATGACCGTAGGGCCAAGAATCGTCTAATTTCGTCGAGAAATGAAAGAGATATTGGTCCACGAAGTAAGGTGTTTGAGACATGGAAATGTGGTGTGGACAAATCTACCACATCGGTGGGAATAGAAAGAATTGCTCTCTATATAAGTCTCTAATGTGGTAAAGGGTTTGGATCCCCAAGGGGTATCCATATGTTTAAAGGAGGAAAGACCTAGATGTGTTTGGGTTCAAGGCTAAGCCCACACGCGCGCCGCCGCCCGCCCGTCCGGTTCCGGGTTCGCCATTGGTCGATATTATCTTTGGACCAGAGAACTACGCGGATATGCAGATTTGGTCCCTGAAGTTTCAATATTTACGATTTGGTCCCTAGAGTTTACGGGAAGGTGACGGAAGGCGTAATGCCTACCGTTGGGACTATTTTTGAGGCATTAATCAGCCATTACTTGGGTGATTAACTCCTCCATTAACGACCCATTACTTGGCCATGAACAACCTTAAATCACCTCCTTGATGGCCATTTATCGCCTTTTTACTTGGCTGTTTTAATGGCCTCCTAATGGCCATTATCAGCCATGTTTTGGGCGATTGTCTGACCCTTCTCCTTGCTATATATTGAGCCTTCTTTGGCTCAATTCAGCAGCAGAAAATAGACGAAAAACAGGCCACAAAACAAACGAAAAGACACGTAAAAACTCGACTGAAATTCAAGACAAAACAAAGGAGAAAAGCGACCACAAAACAGTGAGTGAAATTCAACGAAAATCGGTGCAATTTTCGGTGAAAACAAAGGACCAAACCCTCACGTATACACAAGATATACACTACAGAGACATACTGTATACACAGAGACAAAAGAGAAGAGTAGAGAGAAACTCTTCCTTCCTATTCCATATCTTCAGCAAGTCGAGTCATATTTGTTTCCTTCGACAGGCTCGACCTATTGGCTTTGTAGTGTTGAGATTAAAGTGTTGTTTTATCTTGGGAGACTATTGTCCGCTAACGTAAAAGCATATATACGGGGCAATCTTGTCTTAAGGATAGAGGGCTATCCTCGACTCAACACACAACGTTGTAACCATCCAGATTTAGTTGTTTCTTGATTTCAGGATATCAACATTCAAGACACAACAAACTTGCGGCAGTTCTCAACATTGGCTTTGCAAGGTGATCAAGATTCAAGACACAACACACATACGGCAGTTTGAAGATTGACCATTTATTTATTCTTTCGAACATTTGTAATAGTTATTACTTCCCGTACTGCTCTATAAAGTACCATAGAGATTCCAACAATTTAAGACAAGATTGTATTGTAATACAATTAGTGTTCGAAAGATGTCGGTCAAAAGTTGTGTGACCAAATCTGGATATGGCAATGGTTTTCTGGTAGAAGAGAGTGATGATGATAAACGTGTTCATGGTGTCACCGTTACCAAGACTGGTTGGTACAAGCGCTCACGAGAGCCTGAGGATGTCAACTGGGACAAGAGGAGAAGACTGAAGATGTACTTCTATCTTGCAGCAGAAGGCCTGTATCTGTTCCAGACAAAAGATCCAAATAATGGTAAGAAGGAACTGGATACTCAGTTTGATGAAGTGACTGGAGTGAGCCAGAATCCGAAATTGGGATAAGTAATTTTTCTTACTTGTCAAGAATAAAGATTAAATGAGGTCTGATTAAAAATTGATTAAAGTAAGGAGGAATATGAAAATAATTTATATTCCTTACGCTTTAAAAATCAAAAGTTTAATCTCATCCTCTTTTCCGTTTAAAGATTGAATTTTGTAAACGACTTAAAAAGATCTGTTCTTTTAAGTGTAATTATTAAAGTGTGTAAAGTATGTTCGCACATACAAGGGAGAAAGATCCACTAACTGTGCGAAAACTGTTACCACTTTTAAGTAAGCGCCAAGAATTATCCGGGCACCAATCTTAACGGAAGGAGTCTAAAAGCTAAAGACGTTAAACCTGTCATACTTGGCAGAAGATCCTTCATAGGATGATATTGGACACTCGGTCATAAAAAGCCTCCGGGCGACTGGAGTGGGCCAAAAATTCCTTTGATATGATGATATTGGACACTCAGTCATATAAAGCCTCCGGCGATCGAGTGGGGCTTAATTCATTTCATAGGAAAAGTAATGGACACCTATTAAGGTGGGCCAGAGTTTCCAGGTCTGAAATGATCTGAAGGCCTAAAGAAAGGGAGAAAAGAAATTGGACACTCAGTCTGCAAAGCAACTGCAGTGGGCCAGAGTATCCAGATCACAGATGATCCGGTTACGCCCTAACCACGGGCAAGAGGTTGTTCATGTGAAGCAATGTCACCTCTAAAGTAGAAGGGGTTGAAGAGGTTGTCCTCAATAGGACTTCAGGGAATGGGATCACTCTAAGATGAGGTGATACATGTTCCTAACTTGGTTTAAGGGACGTTGTTGGTCAAGCTGGTTTGAGACTACTCCAACAGGTCCGTAATAACTAAGAATGGTACAGGATGTCTGTAGCCAAATGAATGATATATTTGTAATCTGTGCATCTATTCCATCATAGATTAAGACACGTTAAATAGCAAGTCATTCAAAAGCTAACGATGTTGAGATTGTTGCCTTCTGTCGACATAAACCCTCAAAATGAATGTGAGGTAAATGAAGAGGCAAAATCACCTTTCCAAATTCCGTCAAGGGAATAGCGAAAGAAGCACCGCTCCTCTAGAACTTAGTCACACCTACTTGGGTGATTTGAAGTTTATACAAAATAGAGGGGGGAGACAAGTACGTTGTGATCTTCATTAATGATGGTACAACGTATGGAATCCTTTGTTTGTTGAAAAGCAAAGATGAAGTTGTTGAAGCGGATAAGCGCTACAAAGCAGAAGTTGAAAATCAACTAAGCCTACGGATTGAGAAATTCGTAGTGATAGAGGGGGAGAATGTGAAGCATCGTTCATTAAACGAATGTTCATTTCTCACATCAGTCCAACGGTGTTAGCCAAGCGCAAAGTCGTACGCCCAATTTATGTGGGGTTGCTTGGTAAAAGTTGGAATAATGAAACAGGTCCAGTTGTACCTAAGACTGTAGATTGCATATCCACTGGATCTGCAAATAACAGTAGTGATGATCGCCTCTTGGCGTCAAAGAATACTGAATTCTTTGAAGATAGCTTTCCTTGAAAAAGGAAAAAGAAGTAATTGCTCAAGGTTAACAAGAACTCGCGAGGGCCTGACTGCCCGAAACTAGAAGTTCCGTATCTACAGGACTCGAAAGTTGTTGGCTATCCGGAACTTAATATTCCAGATCTGCAGAACTCAGGGATTCTAGATGTAGAACCGAGAAGGAGCAAAAAGGGGACAAAGACTTGTTCCATACCTTCTAGCTTTTATGGTTGAGAACGAACCATGGACAATTAACAAAGAATTGTCATCTCCAAAAACACTGCTTTGGAAAGAAGCTAAAGAAAGAAATAGATTATATCATATAGAACCATACTTGCGTAATGGTTGATCTTCCTCTGGGAAAAGAACCTTTGGGTTGTAAAATGTGCTCCCCTGTGAGTAGCTTCACATCCAGGGCCATTGTAGTCTTACATGGCATGGATGTTGAAATTTCTTCCAACCGGAGAGTTGGAAGAAGAGGATCGTAATTGGTTTCTTTGGCTGTTGGGCTTCTTCCTGAACTTTCATTTTGGTCCCTGAAATGTTTACATTTTGGTCCTGAAAGTTTCAGATAAAACAGGAACAATGAATCTGACCACAGAAACATTGACTCTGAAGTTAGAAAGCCAACAGTTGGAGAATCAACAGTCTGAAAGTAAAAGTCATATTGAAACAAAGTCTCGATATGAAAGATATGGGCATCACAGATGACATCTTAGGAATTGGATTTCTAAGACATCTAACGGACTGGTCGATAGTAGACAGTCCCGTTGAAGCCACCAATGGATATAAATCATAGAAATGATTGGAATCATGGTGCACCCATAGACAAAGAGCGATATGCACAGGTCATGTGTAGTTCAATGTATTGTACACACTACAACCGACCTGGTATCGTCCTACAAACAGATCAGTTGAACTAAGGTTTGTTGACACCCAATTTTGTCCCATCTTTTTGGATTTTATTTGCAATTTTTAATATTTTTGACACTTTAAAACAATTTTAAAATATAGGCATATATGTGTATATATATCATTATTATCATTTATTATTTGCATTTTTACTGTCATTTGCATTTTTATATCACAAGCATACTTTTATCTTAATATTATATGTTATTTTATTTTCGCAAAACGGCGTTGTATTTTTATTTTTTTAAGCATCAAACATTTCACAAATATTATATTTTATCATATTATCATCTTTATAATTTATAAATTTTGCAAAGCTTTCTTTTTATATAATAAAACCTCCTTTTTATATTTTTACCCATAACCCATTTCAATCCTTTTTATATCTTAACCACTTCATTTCCCCAAAAACAATTTCTACTCAACCCATTACAATAAAAAAACAACCCATTTTCGGACCCCATCCAAGGCCCAACTAATCACCCCACTTATCCCCTACCCGTGGCCCAATTCGGCCAGCCCAAAAACCGCAAGCCCCCACGGATCGGCCCACTACCCAATTCCCTTTTCCTTTATTTCCCCTTTAAACCAAAACCCTACAACAAAAACATTCATTCCATATAATTTCTCTCACTCTCTCTCTCAATGGGCCATCGCCCTATCATCGCCCATACCCGCGACCCCACACCCCATACCGGCGACCCCACGTCGCCGGTCACAACGACGACACCACGCCGTCGGTCACTCCTACACCGCCACCCTCACCACTACCCTACCCACAGGCGACGACCCATACCCATGACCCCCACACGCCGGCCACTGCCCGACACCAACCTACGCCAGACACCTACACCACCCACACCACCGCCGATTTTGGGGGTTTGAGGTCCTAAGTCCGAAAATGAGGGTTACGGTTTACTCTTGTTGGTGGTTTCGGTTTGCTTTTGTTGGTGGTTTTGGTACTTTTGTTGGTGGTATCGGGTTTGATTCGTTGGTGGTTTTCGATCTGCTTTTGGTGGTTTTATTTCCGATAGGATCACAATCCGGTCGGGTCACCCCATGTCGGACGAAAATCTCCAGGTTTATGTTTTACTTTGTTGTTGGTGTATCCGGAATTTGGAGAAAATCGATTCGGGTTGAAAAACATCCGATTCGGTCGGTCACCGACCGGATCGGTTAATTTCAGATTTTTGTATGTTTATATTGTGTTGTTGGTTATTGTAATTTGGAGAAAATCTATTCGGGTTGAAAAACATCCGATTCGGTCAGTCATCGAGGTCGGTCGACCGATTCGGTTAATTTCAGTTTTTTGTTTGTTTATTTTGTGCTGTTGGTTACATGAAGATTTGGAAAGAATTTGATTTGGGTTGAAGTATCCGACGCGGGTCGGGTCATTGTTCCGCCGTCGACCGATTCGAATAAATTTCGGATTTTGTGTTTTAATATCTTGTTGTTTATTATCTGAAAATTCAAGAAAAATGTGTGATTCCAGGTCAGTCAACCTGAAATCCGGCGAATCACTGCTCAGATCCGCCCGTAAAATTTGAGAATCTGGCCTGACGTTTTAATTGTGAATCGCTTTTTTTTTTGGCATTTTAAACATACATTACACAACTATCTTGTTGTTTCTTTGTTTTATCATTTTAACTAATATCGCACATAGGCCGATGAAATTAAATTCGAGGCCGCGCTTTTTGTTTGTTTCTCTGTTTTGCTTATCGTTTTAAACATCCGTGCAAATGATATTTCTTGTTTCTTGTCTTCTTGCTTTTAAACTAAATATCGCGTCCCTTTGGATATTATTTCTCAATTTCTATTTTTTCTTTTTACTGTTTTCGACACCATTTTACTGAATTGAATATTATACTACATAGGCCGATGAAATTAAATTCGAGGCCGCACTTTTTTTCATTTCGTTTCTCTGTTTACTGTTTTCTTTAACATCCGTGCGACGGATATCTTTCTGTTTTACTATTTTATTTTCTTAACTAATACTGCACTTATGCCGATGAAAATAAATTCGAGGTCGCGTCCCTTCGGACATCATTTCTCAATTTCTATTTTTTTTTCACTGTTTCGATACAAATTTTACTGATTGGAATTAAATACTACACTTGGCCGATGAAAAAATATCCGTCGATTTTTGAGGCCTCCACAGTTGTAAAGACGGAAAATAAAACTTCTGGGCAATGATGAAACATAAATCTTTTTCACCCGAGAGACCAACATGTTCGGTAGGCAAGGCAACTAAAATGACCAACGAGTTATATGCTCGCAGCCACGACGTGATTGGAATGATCTTTTCAAAATTTAAGTCTAAGTCCTCCGTAATCAAAACATTTATTGTTTTGGATATGGATCCGAAGTTATGTATATTCATTTGTTTCTAACCGTTTGTTCTTGACAGCTTGCAAAGATAAAGTCAAAGAAGGCAAATAACCCCTCGAAGATTATTTATTTTGTTGTCATTTACTTTCTTAATTCAGCTTTATTTCATTCTGTATTGTAATATTATTGTACTCGTGAAATTATTGAAATGTTTAGAATAGGCAAACATAGAATTAATTAATAGGGTAGTCTAAAACTTGAAACCCATTGCTAGTTCATTTATTTTTAGGCTCTGTTAGTTTTAAAATTGTTAATCGCTAGTTTATCTATTTTTAGGCTCGTCGCCCATAAGAAATCACATTGCATACATCTTTATCAATTTTCATACGAATGCATATTCATATTCTTTTTTTAGCTTTACATGTATATTATTGTCATACAAATGTATGCTTGTACAAATGCATCATTTCATTAAATACTTGCAACATTATTTTTATACTTGTAAAACATGCACTTTTAACATAATAATTAACCTGAGTTTGATCGGATAACCGCAAGTTAGTGGATCTTAAAGGATGCCTAACCCCTTCCCTTTAGGATAATAAAGAACCCTTACCTAGAATCTCATTAGTTTTGCAGACCACAAAATTGGAGTTATTTTACAGCTTTTAGTTAGAATTTAGGTGCCCTAATTCACCTTAGAATAATTAGGTGGCGACTCCTCAAAGCAAGCATCATTTTATCCAATCCAGAGGGAATCGACGCCATAGCGTCGCGAAGCCCGCAGGTCAAAATCGGGTGCGACAGCATGGCGACTCCACTGGGGAATTAGGTTTTTAACCATAGCAAGTTCAGGTTAATTATTATTGCGCTTTATTTTGCTGCTTATTTATTCTACTGCTTTTACTTGTTTACTTTTTGAAATTTTGTATGTCTAACTTCTTTAATTGCTATATTATTTTATTGCTTTCCTTAAATTGACATTTCGCTCATATTTCTTCCACTATGGAAAATTGACACTATCACACATTACACGCGAGGTGTGTTTTGCGCACCCGCAAATTCTTTCAAATTACCAAATTTTAGGAGAGTTGGCGTATGCGCGGAGTGTCCGGACCATCCGGAGGCCGCGTAGCCTTCTCACTCGAGTAGTCCGCTCGGGAACCTTGAGTCCAGTAAGCCTAATCTTAGTAAATTTAGGATAGAGCTATACCTTTTTATTTTTAATCATGCATACATACATCATAGGTGGGTCGATCCTTGGCATCGACTCCACAATTAAGAAATCCACCAATATTGTCGACGGGTCTCGCTCCCCCAACGACCATCAACATATTATTTGTAGCGTGATAATGATGGACTAATCCAAGCTTAATCATGACATGCCGATATTGGAAAATATACATACATTTTGTCTTCGTTTCCAACAAAAGCTCTGTAGTTTGACAGCTTGGATTATTCTGTCATAATCTCTCATATTTGGCGTTTAGGCCCACCTCTGGCATAAGAGAGGCTCCATGCATGATAGGACGCGTATTTAATTCCTGCCCAGTTTGTTTGCTATTTTTCTTCTTTTATCTCTGTACATATTATTTAATGCAATAATTAGTTGTTTCAATTTTGTACATATCATACCATATCGCTTGCGACTCTTGAATAGAAATTGTGTCACTACCCAAGGATAAAGCGTTCTTGAACATCAAGACTCGGATCTCGTGAAGCAATCAGGGGAGTTTTTGACCATACTTTCACTCTTACATTTTATTATTCTTTTAGTGGCTTTCCTCCTTTCACCCGGTGCTCTTATTTTTTGCAGGAAGATCGTCCACGCGAATAGTTTGGGGGGGTCGTTCTAAAACATTATTTCTGGATATACTCCAGGAAAGAACAAATCCAAAGGCTTTCACAAAGATGACCGAAAGATGTTTTGACTGGAAAAAGTCAGCCAACACCAGATTCAACGAGTCATCACTTTAATTTGTCTATACTTTTGTTTTGTTACATATTTGCAAACTCAGTTGATATGTTTAATTTTCGTTACATAATTTTTTTTATATCATGCCATTTTTTACAACATATTTAACGAACTACGAGTGTCTGATTCTCACCGTTCGGTGTGATACGTAGGTAGCCCTTCTCGGGGTTCGACAACACTAAAAAAAAATCAATCAATCAAAAAAAAAACACTTCCTTGTCCATCGTAGAGAGGGACATATCTGGTTTATTAATCTTTTCATTCATCCTATAATGAACAATCATTTTTTATTACATGCATCTTATAATGGACAATCATTTTTTTTATTACATTCATCTTATTGTGGATAATCATTTTTTCATTGCATTCATTCTACTGTGGACAATTATATTTTACTTTGCATTCGTCCCATAGTGGACAATCATCTGTTTTATACAATTTTTTACTTTTACTATCCTATCATGGATGAATTTTTTTTTTACTTTCTGCACGAACTACGCATACTTGATTCTCGTCAAAGATGAGATACGTAGGCAGCCCTATTTGGGTTCGGTACCCTTTATTCAAAAATACAAAAAAAATCATATGGATCGTGGGCCATTATGATCGACGGGCCCGAAGCTACTTTTTGGTACTCGGCGGAGTGAAAGGAAATCCTGGTCGGGAGACGATAAGAAATTGGTTTAAAATTGAGGTGTTTGGTGATAATTATTGGTTATTGATATTGGTGAATGGGAAATGATTGGAAAGAAAAGTGGGAGTTGTCTCACATCGGTAGTGGAAAGAAAAGTGGGAGTTCCCTCTTGCTTTATAAAATAAGCATTTGTCCCACATCGGTAGTGGAAAGAAAAGTTCTTCTACTTATAAGTAGAATTACTCCTTCTTGTCAGTAAAAGGGTTGAGGGGGAAAGGACCCCTCGCGCCGTCGTCGTCGCTCGCTCGGCTCGGCTCGGCTCGGCAAAGCCGTCTTGACGGCCCGGCCGGCCGGTCAAATGATTTGATTGATAATCTTTTTGGACCAAATTTTCTTTAATTTTTAATTATTTAATTAAATTAATTAACTTATCCAATCCTACCCGTTAGTGACCCTGACCCGCGACCCGGTTTCTTCTTCATATTTAAATTTTCCACGGTTTTGATGGTCATTGAGAAAGGTTGCAAACCTTCAGAAACAGTACTTCCATGGCTATAAATTCGTTTGATTCCTCAGAATTTTACTTACGAATTTTCTGAACAATACAAACTTCTTCTTCTTCTGCACAAATAAATTTTGTGTGATATATTGTCGTTGAGTGGTTCGCCGCTACCTGAATTTGGAGTACTACTATTCTGGTAAGATAATCGTTCTATCCTGGGAGGGGATATTCCATCAACCTCGAGTACTGTGAGGGGAATAATTTCCTTAAGGACACACTTTGAACTAAGTGGGCTCGATTATATTCTGAAAAAATATTCTTATTTTTCAACACTGATTCTGTTTATTTTCAGTGTTTATTATTTACTGGTTTTTTGGAATACAGATTAATAACAATAATTACAAGATTAGGTATTGTCCATCGGTGTGTAGTAATTGCAAGGTAATGTGCAAGGATGTTGGCGTAATTGAATATAATGGGCAGAAGCGTTTGGGTCTAAGTGGTTTCCCGGTTGAGGTGAAGTTTGTGAAGGACTCATGAGATTAGTCTAAGCAATAATGCACAACTAATTGTGTATTGTGAGAATAACATAGTACTATAAATAAGTGCTACTTACGTAATAAGCCAATATGGCATGACCGTATATGGGTGTTTCAGTGTTTGTAAGCAACCTAAATTTGTGAGTTTTCTCTTTGCAATGAGATATTCTCTTCTTCTATTTCATCCTATTGATATCCGATACCGTATTATACCTGACTAATTTAGATATGTGTCATGTAATGTCTAAGATGATTTTTTTCATATTCAGGCTCGAACTCGAAACTTCTGATTAAAAATGGAGGGATCTTATTCATCTCACCACAACCATTTTTAATTTCAATAAATTAAATAATCATGCTTGAAATTAATGCAATTTGAAGTATATCACTCACCTGGGAATTACATGCTTACATGCAGTGTTAGAGGTTTATGTAGAAAGAAATAACTTCACATTATCAGTCATGAACTTCTAAGCAATTTACTGTACTTATTTACTCTTTTAGCTAACTGCAGAATGTTAAGAATATTAGAGAGTAATAAATTGTTAAACATTTTGGAATTATTTTAGAGATATCCCTAAGGTTTAACTTCACTTCTTTTTAATCAAAGGTCATTCATCTCATTGAGACCGGAAGTTCTTTTATTTTACCATTAAAAGGTTTAACTTCATAACAACAATTTTATTAAAATTTGAAATATTTGAGTCACCTATTTAATTACTTACACTACAAGAAGAAAGACATTTGTCAACAATGTTTTTGTTGTCATATGTTAAATGTTGTTGCCAAAAGTATTTTTCGCAACAACAAAAGTTATTGCATGATGTTGCAATAACCTCCGATGCGAAAAAAATCCGTAATAATATGTTGTTTTTCTTGTTGCCATTTACGTTTTTAGCAACAATATATTATTTTTTTGTTGTCATTTACATTTTTTTTTAGGAACATATAGATAATCCTGCCGGATGTTTCGGGTGGTGATGTAATAGTTTAGTGCTTTAAATATAAGTATCGGCTTCCTCCACCAAAAAAAAAAAACATATTGATAATATCTTCAGTCCACTTCAATTTATATTGGGATTAAGTTCCTTTCTATTGCAGTATCCAACCCAACTTTGAGTGCCATGATTTTTGCATATATTTTTTTACATTAATGATAAAGAAATAATTTTTAAAAATTACTAAATAAAATTAAAATAAGTAAGTGTAATATCATAAATCAAAAGAGAAGTTTACATATATTACGAATTAAAATTTAAAGATAGTCTCTTCAATTATCCTAAAGTTTTACAAATAATTATTAAGTACTGCTCAAGTCCTTAATGCGTTCGCTTTCTTGCAATTTCCCATTTAATTTATAACTTTAAAGTAAATTTTTTGATGTTATTTCCATTTCCATCGAAAGAATGAACCAGGGGGATTCCAGTGAGAACTAACTGTATTAGACCACAACTATTTTTATTTCCCAGCATACTATTGTAGTTGTCCAAAATGAACCTTGTTTTGAACTTTTTGTTTCAATTGTAAAAATTATAGCTTCGAAATAATGAAATTCAGATCCTTTTACTACTTTTAAATGGTTAACGATGAGCTGAAGGGGCGAAGCTAGCACTCTACTTACTGGTTCGGTAGAATTCAATAACTTTAACACTTACGTTGTATTTGTGTTACTAATCCACTTAATATGTATAAATAATTTATCAAAACTCAATAAAAAAATTCTAGAATCTAGAATTTATAAACTCAAAATTCTAGCTTCATTTCTGAATTGAGTTGTGCACATAGAGATTTATTATTCCAGTCCTAGTGTCGGATCATTGATTAAATATTCAAATCATTTTCGCATATATTTAATTCTAAAAAAAATAAAAATCCACTGGTTTAGACTCATTAGCAAATATGTCCTTGGTTTATCACTTTATTGCAATCTACTTGCACAATCTGATCAGACCGTCGAATTAATATTAATACCGTTTAATAATTAACAGTTTGAATCTTTAAATATTCTTAAAGGATCCACAAGTCAAGATAATTATATATAAATTAATAATCTGTTCAAAAACATCTTTTTTATTTTGTCTTTTTCCTATTTAGTGGAGGACATATAAAAATATTCTTTTGTGTAAATATCAACGTTGAAAGTAAGTCAAAATCCATCAATTTATATTCATTTGTTGGCAACTTCTTGGGTTGTATACATGCATATATCCATATACCAAACTTACCTATAAAAATGAGTTTTTTCTTAAGAAATTTCACCCAAACAAAATCTTAAATAATCTTACACAATGAAGAAAACGGTAAGATAGAATAATTTCTCTTTGATTCCTTTCATTATTCACAATATATATAATTGTACAAAGGTTGATTCCTAATATGGTATAATTCCTAACTTACCTTACAAAGGTTGATTCCTAATACAAGTAGAATTCTAAGTTACCTTAAATATACATCTATCATAATTACAAAATATACGGAGAATATTCGCTAATACTCCCCCTCAGACGGAGCGGGAGGAGGCCGAACGCTAAGGCTGGATCGGAAGTCGGTGAAGAGTTGTCGCTGTAGTCCCTTTATGAAGATGTTTGCATACTGATAAGAGGAAGGCACGTGTAATATTTTGACCTGACCACGGGCAACCTTCTCTCACACAAAGTGGATATCCATCTCAATATGCTTAGTCCGCTGATGTTGGACCGGATTATGAGACATATAGATGGCAGATATGTTGTCACAATAGACTATAGACGCCTTGCAGAGTGGACACTGGAGCTCCAAAAGAAGATTTTGGAGCCAACAGATCTCAGCAACTACATTAGCAACACCACGATATTCTGCTTCTGCACTCGAACGGGATAGTGTGGCCTGCCGCTTGGCGGACCATGAGATAAGATTATCCCCAAGAAATACACAGTACCCTGAGGTGGAGCGACCTGTATCGGGGCATCCTTCCAAATCTGCATCCGTGTAGGCAAGTAGTTTGGTTGGCGCAGAGGGGTATAGATGTAAGCCAAAGTCTAGTGTGCCCTTAACGTATCTGATAATACGTTTGAGGGCGGAAAAATGGGACTCTCGGGGGTCGTGCATAAACAGACACACCTGCTGAACGGGTCGCTTATCCGCCAAAGCAGTCCTTTTCCGCCATTTTATCAAGTATGTTATATGCTCATCCTAGAAGAAGTGGATTTTACCAAAAAGATAGCCACCGTGTTGAATTCCGCCATGGTTGCCGCTCCATCCGATGATAATTCTTTACAATTTGAAAATTTGCCGCCAAACAGTGGCCAAAAGGGACGAAATAGCCGTAATTGAGGTAAAAACTGTGGCGGTGGCCACGGTGGTGGAAAGTATGGCAGCCACCGACGTGGCGGCAATGGCGGAGGCCAACAACAATAGCCAACCCAGTGGCAGCCGAGGGCAGAGTGGGTAGTGGACCGCACCGTGAGCCTACCAGTGCCTTGGGCCGTGCCTCCCTGCCCCTTTTCTCTGGAAATTAGGCCAGGCCCATACCTAGGACAGCAGCCCGACATTCTTGGGCCACTGCCGAACCAGTGACAGCAGGCCCACTCGGCAGTGGCACCTCCGACCGACATCGAGGGCGTAATGCACACTCTTGGGCTTAGTCCACCCGATGCAAATTAGTACATGGACACCGACACAACTTCTCATATGACGTCCTCACAAGGTAATCTCTCTACCTATTTTAACTTGAGTCATAATCGTGGTATAATTGTCGGAAATGGTCATTCAATTCCAATTCATTGTTATGATATTACAAACTTGTCTCCCCCGAATCCACTGTTAACTTTAAAGAATGTTCTTCATGCTCCTCAATTGATTAAAAACTTGATTTCAGTTAGAAAATTTACTACTAACAATTGGATTTCTGTTGAATTTGATCCCTTTGGGTTTTCTGTGAAGGATTTTCAGACGGGGATACATCTAATGAGATGTGATAGCCGGGGCGAGCTTTATCCAATCACCACAACCACACATCAAGCCACGCTATCATCCACTTTTGCAGCTTTAGCTCCTTCTTTATGGCATGAACGTTTGGGTCATCCGAGAGCACCTGTTTTTGCATCCCTTAAACAAAATAAATTTATTTCGTGTACTATAACTCGTAATTCTCATGTTTGTCGTTCATATACGCTTGGGAAATATGTTAAATATCCTTTTGTTGCGTCTAATTCATGCACTCTCATTTGTCTCCTTTAGAACATTCATCCACACTCAATTTGAACGGAATATTAAAAATATTCAATGTTATAATGGTATAGAATTTGATAATGGACCATATTGGAATTTTTGTAAAGCTAATGGTTTATCTTTTCGTCTCTCTTGTCCACATACCTCATCTTAAAATAGAAAAGCGGAAAGAAAAATATGAACCATTAATAACATTGTTAGAACCTTACTTGCCCATGCCTCCTACCACCATCATTTTGGCATCATGCATTACAAATGGCAACTTATCTCCTTAACATACTTCCGAGCAAAAAAATTAGCATATAAATCCCCTCTCAAAACACTATACTCATCTTACTCTCATCTACGGGTATTCGGGTCCTTATGCTATCCTCTTTTTCCTTCTACTACCATCAATAAACTCCAACCCGGGTCTACTCCGTGTAATTTTTTGGGATATCCGTCAAAGCATCATGGTTACAAATGTTACGACTTATCCTCTAATAAAATAATCGTGAGTCGTCACGTTGTCTTTGATTAATCAATTTTTTCCTTTTCCAAATTGCATTGTTCCGTGTCTCCTATCTACGAATTTCTTAATGATAGCATACCCCCGTATTTGATCCATAAATTAGCCTCTCGACCTCCTAAACAAGCCTAATTTTTCCTGGTGGCTCGGCCAGCAGCTCGGCCCAATTACCGAGCCTAGTGGCTGCCAGCCCACCCTCTCACTGGCAGCCCAATGCTGAGAGGCCCAGCGCCTGGCAGTCCGCTGGGTCACGCCCTAACTTCAGGCATGGACTTGTCCCTCATGCCACTGGTTTTGCATATTTTTTCAGTCCCACCATCATTCTCATCTGCATATACACTGTGAGCAGCATATTCTTTTCTTTTTGACTTAGAACTTGGAGGATAACCAACCACATTATAACATAGTTCTTTTGTATGACCCTTCATTTTGCATACTTCACAGAATAGGTTAAAGTTCTTCTTGAATTTTTGTGAGTTTGGTCTGTTCTAGAGTACATAACAGTAGGATCATGACTTACATTGTGACTAAAACCACTAGGTCCAACACCTAAGAGTCCAGCAGACTTGGCAGTAATTGATTTTTTATTTTCATCACTAGTAATCATGGAATATGCCTTATTAACAATAGGCAGTGGAGACATTAACAAGATTTGACTTCTAGCTTGCATATAATTCTCATTTAAGCCCATCAAGAATTGATACAATTTTTGTCTTTGAAGATATTCTACAAACTCTTTAGACTTAGGGCATCCACAACTAGGCATAATTTTCAAAACCAAGTAATTGGAATGATATGAGAGACACACCACTTACATCTGAAGATTGAAGAAACAATGGGGGATTGTGGTCTATAGTTGCAGTAATTCCTATATTTATTCTCATAGTTGTGTTGGTGTTATTATGATTGCTTTCAGTTGTATATGGATCAGTATCCATTGTAAGATAGAAAGTCAACAAGATTCTTCAAGAATTGTATCTAAAGATGTAGGCTCAATACAGTTTTCATATGCAGACTTAAGTATGAATTCCGTGTTATGTATTCTGTTTATATTCATAATTAAGATGACAAGAAAGATGATCAGAATTTCCAGAGGAGAAGAAGTCTTAGGATCAAAATTATGTATTCATCAGAAGAAAATTCAGAACAAGAAAAACCAGATAACTAGAAGAATATCATAAACAGAAGAACAAAAGATGATGAAATCAAGAACAGAAATGAGAAACTGAACCGAGATTAGTGGAATGTATTCAATACTGTTGTGGAAGAACGGCAATCCTCGAGCAGTGGATCAGTGCTCTAATACCATGATGAAATTGTCATCTTAACCATGAGAGAATTGAAGACCTATCAATGTAGAACAAGAAGGAAGAAGAGGGGAGAAGTAGGGAAGATTGTAAGCTTGTAGATAGAAGATTTTGTAGTTTTCTTTTATTCAAAACTTACTTGTACAATGACTAACAAGATCTATTTATACATTTACAAGGCATGTGTTTTATCTTTAGTGTTAGTTTAGCATTAACTACTTTAACTAACTTCTTAACTATCTAACTAACTTACTGACTTAACCAACTAGCTTCTTAACTAACTTTGACTTGGTTTGTTCTAACATGAACCAACTGCTATCTTGTTGTGATATGGTTCCACTGGTCTCCAACAGAGTCGTCCCTAGAGATGCATCGTAGTCCCCGACTTTCCAAATTGTATTATCTGTAAAGAATGAATCTTGGGTCTAACTCAACTCCAAAAGCTGGCTTGTAGAGTGAGGATTGTCCAAGTCCATATAAGGATTCCATATTCTCATTCCATTTCCGATGTTGGACTCTTAACACAATCAACTCACAGTCTCGAAGGTGCAATGGAAAATTGAATGTTAATGCCTTGTTGTTCAAAGATACTTGGTCCGGTATGACCAGACGTAATGAATCTAACGGGAGTACCGCTAGGTCCCACATCGGAGTTGTAACGGAACACACCGTCTGGACAACGGTTTGTAGTTGGGGAGAGGCCTAGGTACACATCACCACCTGCAGCACCCCGAAAAGTGGAAACGATACTATAACTTGCTCGAGGATCAAGTGCTTTATCGTTCACGTCTAGTACTAACTTAGCAGAAGTAGCAGTGGGTAATTCAATGGGATTTTCGAAAGTGAAAGTTGATGAAAAGGCAACAAAGGGAGGCAAACACAAAGATAAGAGGAATAAAAACTTCATCATGTTTAAGCTACTGTTGTTATGTATTGCTCTACTAATGGAGCCTTCTATTTATAGACTCACCCTCATATTCAATTCCTTGCCACGTTTTAAACATGAATATCAATTACGTACTACTTATATTGTTCCAATATGGCTGTCCACCTCTATAAGTTTTGCACATTTACATTTTACATATAGTACACCATATAAAAGCTGGGTAATTACTTCATGCATGTTCGACATGTTAATTTTTTGTCATTAAATTTCAACATAATGGCATTTTAGTCATTCTAAGTTTTAATTTTTGTGAGTGTGCTTAGGTATCTAAAGATCTACCGTGCCTTTCGCTGCTACCAATGGTTCCTTTTTGCATGCTAATTTTTTTTTTCCAAACACAGACACAAGTCTTTGAATTTTTGCTTGCTGAATGGTTTATAACTTTATTACTAGCATTTTCCATGTTCTTATTACCACACACACAAAAAAAAAAAAAAAAAAAAAGATAATATGCTCTAAAGAAGGAAAATGAAAAATATGGCCACCGCCGTTGGGTGCAAGTAATGGGTGGTATATTAAGTGCAAATAATTCTCTACAAAGCTATAACTTAAAAGTTTCATACCAAAGGTTGGGTAAGTATATGTGAATCAAAATAGATTTTAATACTTTATCTACAAAAATTTTGTTGGAAAAGATAGTCAAAATACAATATAGTAATGATATTATTTACATACATTGGATATTCTACTCGGTGCTTTTGGATAAGAAAAAAAGGGTCATAAGGGAGATGTTTCACGAATAGAATTGCATATTCTCTGTTTTCACTTTTCAAGTAGTTGTATTCTAATTTATAATGTTGGAGACGAGTAGGGAACAAAGATCATCCTCCATTTCATTATTTAGTTTATTCATGCTTCCAAATGACTAGAGATGTCAAAATAGGCTTAGCTGCGATGTCAGCCCAACCAACCCTTTTTTGAAGTAGGATTGGGCTAAAATTTCTTTGGCCCATTTAGAAGTGAGGCTCAATAACTCAGTCTTTCTTGGCCCGTCCTAGTCCGCGCCACACTTAGAGCTAGGTTGGACTACCATTCTAGAGGCCCTTCAATAAAAAGGGCCAGCCCTTTCTAGCCCATTTAATTCTATGGCCCTTTAGGGCTGGATTGGATTAAACTTAGCCAGACCGTTTTGACACTAAATATGGTAAAAAGAGAATTTTACAGTATAAATCATTTAAAGGTAAAAAGAGAATTTTACAGTTAGTTATTGTAATTATAGCAAAATAACATTCTTTTTTAGACAGATTAAAAGAAGTATGAGAAAAGTTACTAAATATGGTTGTATAATTAAAGGACAATTCTCCTGAAGCATCGATAGGAAAAGACGGGAAATAGGACTTAGCGGAGAAATTAACAAATTAAAAGTAGATTATATTGTGACTCTTTCTTTTGATCACATAAAGTTAATTTTGTGATTAATTAATTCTTAACCATGGCTCCTATCATTATACCTTCAAAAATTTTAATAATTGATCATGCTTTTAAAAACTGTTATCGTTGAATAGGGCCGACAATTTCACCCTGACCCAATGGATACCGATCCACCCGATCCGATTAGATGGACGAAAATCCGACAAAATATGAATTTAATCAGGTGACGGATGGATCGGGTGACGGATGGATCGGGTCGGATTCGGGTGGACATACATCCAACCCACCACCCGACCCACCCATCCACCCGTTATAAATTAATTATTTTCAATCCACCCCTCTTGTAGATCTTTTAATATTTGATATAAATAATTAATAAACATTATTACTAATTATATCTACCAATTTATGGATATATTTTTACAAAATATAAACTTGTGGTCAACTTTTATATTTAAAATTTGAAATCTCAAATCATGCCTTTTTGGATGATTTAGAATTTCATCTCATGAGATGAAATCGCATGTCCAAACGATGATGCACGTCCAAACGCTTAATAAATGCTATTTTTAATTTGAATGAATCAGGCTAATCAAAATAACTTGAGTTAAGAAATATGTGAGTCGCTAACTCGTCCAAATTTAAACAGATTGAACAAATTATATTTTTATCTGCTAATTATACCACTCTAAGTTTGATCAAGTAAAACGTACATTGAACAACATAAGAAAGGGGGAAAACAAAATGTTGATCATTTTCACATAAAAATATGAACTCACAGTACTAGAGAATTGATGATATTTATTTTATCCTAACAATTGATATAATCAAATGCAACTTTGTGGGTTTACCAGACCCTGCCATTCACGAATTAATCCGTACAATCTCTACTTCCAATAAAATGAACAAAGTAAAGTTCATTTTTGTGAAATTTGAACTAACATATTTATTAACTGTCTTAAATTACCTACAAGACTTGAGTATCGACCAATTTTCATAAGTCTTCGTCGCTTCCATCCGCGAAGCACCCGATCCACCCGATTCACCCGTGGATAATGGGTGGATCGGATGTGGATTAAAAAAAATTGGGTGATGGATGGGTCGGGTGGTAGATGGATCGTTGGTGGGTGGAGGCGGATTGAGCTCCACCCGATCCACCTCCGATCCATTGCCAGCCCTATCGTTGAATATAATGGACGAAAAACATGGCTAGTACGTACAACTTTCACTGTATCTATTGGATCTATTATTGACTCAACGGTTGTGTAAATCCAAGTTAATTTTCACTATTATCTCACGTTTTTGTTTTCATTTAAATTGTTTGTTCTGTTGCTTACTTACCCCTTAATTTCTTTATTTTTTACAAGTTGATGAGCCTTTCTGCTTTTTGTTTTTTGGACGAGGAATCTTAAGTAATGTATATGGACTGGTGTTTTCCATTAGAATATTTACTTAGTAATTTGCTCTATGATTGATTTAGACAAAAAAAAATTACTTATATAAGGAATGTTAATGATAGTCAATTTGAGGTTTAATTGTTTTCTTTCTGTCGTAAACAAATACGATCGAACACACAATATATACGAGGAAACAATTGCATGCACCATATTGTGTACTGATCCCTCATCACCATGGAAACAATACCATGTTGTCCGCTCATTACTGTTTCCCCCAAATGACTTGACACTATTAAGAGTATCTAATTCATTAAGTTATAACTTTTTTTTTTCTTTTCCACATTTTTATGTGGGACTTTATTTAGACAGCCTTAATGTTTATGTGATATTATTTGATTATTTATTTTGTTTCACTAGGAGTGATGCGTTTCTATATTCGAAAACACTTTAAGAATACGTAGACAAACACTCCAAAGAAGGAAAGGCAATTTATTAAGAAAGCCATGCTAAAATATGTATACTTGCACAACACCATACATGCTTTTATTTCATACATTAATAAGTTACAACAGATCATTGATTAAAAATAAGCAACTAGATGCCTTATGCTGCGGATTTGTAACTTTTAGACTCTCCAGTACAAAGTAAAGATCCATCATGACCATAGAGTTTGCAACCATCTCCTGCAGTGCAACAGTTGACGCAAACTTGATTAAGTTTGGCCAATCCAGAAGATGGGCAAGTCATGTAAGCAACTCTAGGATCACATTCCAGAGTACAAGCCTTTGGTTCAATACTCTCTCCTTCACAGACGAACTCGCCGTCTTGACCGAAATAGTAGCAACCCTTGTAGCCTGTGCAACAAGTGGTGCATCCGGTGGGATAAATTATTGTTTTTCCTTCTGAACGTGGACACTTTGAATAGGCAATTTGCGGATCACAATACATGGGACAAATATTTGGTTTTTTGGGGTCAGACGTTCCTTCACAAATAAAAGTTTTGTTAGTGCTGTAATAGTTGCAACCCTTGTAGCCTGAGCAACAATTAGTGCATATGGGATTTTCCGGGCTCCCTTCTGACCCTGGGCATATCCCATACCCAAGATTACCGCATTCTTTGGTACAAGCTTTGGCATGTTCCACCGTGCTTACAAGTAGAAACATTCCTACAACAAATATGAATTATATAATTAGAGTTCTTTATAATAATCTTCCTCTCTAACAATATTTCACTATAACAACTAAGTTCTCTTTTAATTTGAAATAATTTTCATGTTATGTTATATTATATATTTTCTATAATAATATTATAACAGTAAAAAAAATCCAGATAGATAATGTTTTTTAAACATAAATAACACTTCTGTACCAAAGAAGAAAAGAGAGAGAAAGAGAAAGGAAAATCTTACCAAGAACAAGTAGATGAGCAAATAAACTAACTTTGTGAATAGGCATTATGAATGTTTTTTCGTGATTACCTTGTTTTCTTATTTTGGGTAAGGAGGGTCTATCCTTCTCCACCTATTTATAGCAAACGAGTGATCAAATAGAACAAAAAACAATAGTCAAGATCCATTCATTATTGGCTAATTAAAACAATTTTTAAACATTCAGTACTATACAGCCTCAATGGATAGAATTTATTCTTGTTCTACTTAGTGTAAGTTTAGCAAGGTACTTACACTTGCTTCTTTATTTAGTTATTTATCAGCGGCTTAGTTATCCACGCGGTACTATTAGTGCTCGGCAGTAATTTTTCTGCAAAACTTTCATTACATGATTTAAATTTGGTGCACCAACGTAAAAAAATGTATTTTACACACACTAGCAGCAGAGCCACAAATTCAATAAGAAATTTAATAAAAAGTTTTTAAGTCAATGAAATTCAACAATTTATTGTAAAAAATAATATTTTTACCGCAGTTATATAGTATAGTTTTTTCAAAGGGTTCAATTGAACACCCCTGCACCCCTCTGCCTCCGCCCTTAATCCATTTATATGTCCATATAGTGACAGAGCCAGAAATTCAAACAAGTGGATTAAGAAAAATCTAAGGGGATTCAACACCTTATATATGTATAAAAAACATTTTTACCCTATTTACATAGTATAATTTCCAATCAAGAGGGTTCAATTGGAACTCGGCCCTTGCACCCCTCTGCCTCTGCCCATGTGTCTATATAGCATTACTAATTGATAATTTGATAAAAAAAATTACTAATGTTAATGTTGGATTTGGTGTTGTGACATTTGACCCAACATATCTCCTCAATTATTGATATGATGTGTAAGTATGTTGGGACAAATGTTGTACAACATTCGAACCAATATTTCCTGAACATATTTTGCCTTACTTCACGCGATGCAATAATATTTGTGTAAATATTACTATGAGGTAAAAATGAGCTGGTAAAAAATGAGTGAGGACTAAGTCAAAAGTTGTTGCTTGTCGTGAGGATCACGCCAAAGCTGTTCAGATTATTACTCTCTGATCTTCTCCAACCAATTCCACTAGCAGTCCACCTTCCCCTCAACTTCCACAACCGATCAATGAGCAATTCAAGGAAGACTTTCTACTATAAATAGAGAGGCTACTGCAGAGAATCGACATCCAGAACCAGAAAGTAAAATACCAAGAGAGCTCTCGGGATTTCATCTCAGAAATCTGGATCACCAGTGTTGCCTGAGTGTGTTGACAACATTATGTCCAACATTACAATTGTTGTTTAGATTCTAGATTAGTTTTGTATGGAGTGATTGTAATGAGAGGTTGTCTATGTCTACTTAGTTAGATTTTTCAGGCAGAAGTCATCTGCGACTTCAACTTTTAATTCTTTTCCGTTTTATCTTGTAAATCTGTAAAGAAATGAATTTGTATATTTGTATATAATATATATACAATACATTTGGTCATTCACCATCATAAGTTATATTATATATATAACTTATGAAAATTTAAAACCTGTGTGTTCTTTAAATTTCCGCTGTATTTACTCTTCAAAGTTTTATGTTTTGCTAAAGTGTCGTCACTGGTGTCGGACGACATAATTTCCGACATTCAGAAACATAATTGACATTCGAGTTTATTTCATTTTTATTTTTATTAATCCATAGCCCCTACAACTAACATGCTCAATAGATTAACTCTAATGGTGTAAACAATCTTTACATTACCCCTATACATAATAAACTAAATTCAATAATTAAGCCGCCCTTGCACTTGCGTATGATTAAGCAAAGAGATAGGTACGATTACGGATTTCGAAAACTTTAATAGATGCTGAGGATGAGAAGGAAAATATAATAACACATGCAGAATGACTATCTTGGAAATCTTCAACTTGCTCAAGGGACACTATTTCTGAACCTTTCAACTCTAAATTTTAAAGGCATATTAATTTTAATAAAAATGACCATGTGTTGCCGTGCACACTTTCGTTCAGTTGACCTTTAATTGAGAACTTTTCATAACTTAAATATTATGATTTTGTCATTGTTGTCTCTATCTTGTGCTTGGCTTTTTAACTAATTTCTAGGGATGATATAATTAAGTAGCACATGTTGTTGCTTTGCTTCCTATTACTTCAATCGTAAATATAATTAATATTATCATTACTATAGTTGTTGTTGTTATTCTTCTAACGGCCTTTGTTGATTCAATTTTTGTTTATTCTTTTAAGGATCTGGCAAAACACAAGTATATCAAATTGCCTTCCATGTTGAATGAATTAAAACTACGTGAAATAGATTCATGTACCGGGTAAACATATTAGGCACACTTAGTTTGAATGTCGAACAAGTTGAAAATTAACTAAATTTGTTCGATGTGTTATTATTCGTGATCATTAACTAAATGCAATTACATAGAGATACAAGCATCAGATGGTCCTAAATCCTATCTTGTATTAGCTTGTATGAATGTGCCTATGGCGTGTCATGTGGTGGTGGGGCGGCTTTCTTTTCTGCTAGGTTCTCTAGTTGCTATTGTTTATTTTAGGTCTAAGTTAGGTTTATATAGTATATCTATTGCGGAAAATTCGTCAAAAATACCCTATGTATTATAAAATGAAGTATGTTCTGAATTGTATAATAAAACATATTTCAAGTGCAAACTCTTACAGGTACTGGTTGATTTCTTTTTAAAAAAATACTAACTAAATATTTCTAGAGAGCAACACCAAATAATTAGACCAAAGAAAAAAGTGAAACATCATTAGCTTATTTATTAAAAGCTAGATTAAAGAAAACATATTTTGTAACTTCTTTCTCTTTTGTAAATAAAAACTAATTTATATTTAAAATGCAACTATTTTTGTAGCTTTCCGTTTTCTCAAATAAAACATAAAAGAGGATGAAACTAACCAAAAAGTCAATAAGTTAAAATTATAATATAATATATTAGTACTATCTGACGTAAGAGAAATACATAATTAATTCTGAGTAAATAATGTATTCGAGGCATCGTGCACAAAGTCCACACACCATATATTCTCCAAGAAAAAATGTATAGAAAAATATTGTCCTTTAAAACAATGTGAAAACAAGATCCGTATATCATGCTCCAAGAAGATTAATATTCTCAGAAATAATATATAAGATATAAGACAAAAAAAGAAGAAAATATGAAATTATTGGAGAAAAAAATTAAGAGAAATAATTAAAAAAAATAACGAATTAAAAGATCTAAATGATATTATAGAAGAACAATATAAGTACATCAATCTATTAAAATATGAATAAAGGAAAAAAGATAGCAGAAGATTCTAGAAAAACATATTACCAAATGAATACATATGAAAAGGAATAACACAAACATTAAACTTTAAATTAGAAACCTATCAAAAACTACATAAAGAACCAACACGTGTATTTTGTTTTTAAATAAAGGTTCAATATGCTTGTTTAGAAACAACAAAATTCAAAATAAGATTTTACTAAAAACCAAGGGACCAAAAGGAAGGGCAGCGACAATCTATAAATAGAAGGCTTCATTAGTGGAAGAGTAATAATAAGAAATACACAACAGTAGCTTAAACATGACTAAGAACTTATTCCTCTTGTCTCTATGTTTGTTTCCCTTCGTGGCCTTTTCATCAACTTTCACTTCCGAGAATCCCATTGACTTACCCACTACTCCTGATAATATTCTCCCTGTGATTCCTTCAGTGCGAGACGTGAAGGGTGAAGCACTTCAAGTTGGCTCAAGTTACCGTATCATTTCCATTGGTAGGGGTGCCGCAGGTGGTGATGTGTACCTAGGCCCCTCCCCTAATTCAACTGCCTCTTGTCCTGATGGCGTGTTCCGTTACAACTCCGACGTCGGACCTAGCGGCATGCCCGTTAGATTCATTAAGTTCGGTCACTCCGGACCCGGTATCCACGAAAGGGAGGATATTAACATCCAATTCAACATTACAACTTCGAGATTGTGTGTTAGTCATACAATTTGGAAAGTCGGGGACTACGATGTATCTCTAAGGGCAAGATTGTTGGGGACTGGTGGAACCTTAAGCCAGCAAGATAGTAGTTGGTTCAAGATTGTGAAAGCGGAATTGGGTTACAACTTATTGTATTGTCCAGGTCCATTGGTTTGTCCATCTTGCCCTGTCAATCAGTGCCAAACAGTGGGTGTGGTTTTCCAAAATGGAAAGAGGCGTTTGGCTCTCGTGATAGACCAGCCTCTTGGTGTGAACTTCCGCAAAGTCTAGTTAAGTTAACAACGCCTGCTTTATTATATTTTGGCATGGCTCTCTATGTCAAACCTGCAGCTATTATGTTTTTTATCTTTCTAAATAAACGTGCTAAGTATATTTTAGCATGGCTTTCTAAATAAATTGTATTCACTTCTCATTGATCAGGAGTTTTTGTCTGTGTGTTCTTTAAGGACTTAGTTTCAAATTCGGGAATATATGCCATTATTCCTATTAAAACAAACTACTTCAATTAATAACGACATAGCATTACATGAACTGGAACAGATCTAGGAATCAGTACACGAAATGATGCATGCATTTTTTTTGTCTTATATATTGTGTGTTTTGTGTTCCGTCGTATCTGTTTAAGAGAGAGAAAATTCAAATAACACTACTTGACTATTGCAAGTTCTGTGGAATGAACTTTTGAGTTACTTCTTTAAGAATGTTATTCTTATTTTAACGAGATATATGCATTATACGAATCGAGTGATAGAATTGATATATAATACAGAGACGTTGTGTTACAGACGTGTTGAATCTTACATGACCATTTTATATTTAGGGGCAGCATGCTGCGTGTAATATTGGTAGAGGTGTATGTATATAATTATAGTTAAAGGACCGTGTGTATCATGATCCGATTTGGACTCAACAAAATGTAACTCGTGTATAATTGTAATTATGTTATTAGCCTTCTACTAGGAAAATGTATTAGAATTAGAATAGGAAAATGTATTAGAATTAGATTCCTATATTGTCCATATTTAGGAATTGTATATTTATATATATACCTCTCATTATCAATAAAAATATCCGCAACTTTCTTCTAAATTGATAGTTGGGCTTCTTATACCTAAACGCAGCAGGCCCCTGGATCGAAGTAGTACATTATACATCTGCCCGCCAGCAGCAGAGGGGGTTCGATTCCCCTTATACGCAATGTGGCATAGTCGTGGTTGATTCGAGGATCTTACGCGGCGGAGCGAAAGCTAATGATAGAGGCAAGAACCTTTTGAAAATAAACCACTAATCCGCCTTAGGTACTCTTTGTTGTCCGTGTAAGGCGGAGGGAATGAAGGGACCTGCAGGAGGCTTTTTTTTTTTTGGAATCGAGCGAGATGATATGCTGAAACGGGAAAAGTCAATTGAACTTTACTTAAGACGAAGGAAGCGAGTGCCGAAAAAAAACCGCTTTCTTAGAGGTTGTAAGTGCATTCTCTCCTTCTCCATCTTCTGGAAAGCACTCTTTGAGCATAACTCTCAGTCAATCGTCAATCTCCAGCCCAAAGCTGACCAGTACAACCATGCCATGGATCACAGACGGTATCTCCCCATGGCTGCCTATTGGAATATCGTTGAGGTCTGGAAGCGCATGTGTGGGATCCGCGCAAAAGGCTATTGAAGGGGCGAAAGGAAGATGTTTTTTCTTTAGATAAAGCGGAAGCGATCGAACACAGCGAGAGTAGCGGATTAGCGGCTAAGTCTACTTAGTCTATCTGAGTGGGCTTGGTTGGCAGGGTCAGGGTCTTTCGCATTCTTATCTAAGATGTCTCGCCCGAATGAATTAGTTGGTACTAGAAATGTTAGAAAAAGTGAACGAAAGGAGTAATAAGAAGTGAAAAGGACAGAGACACTTCCCAACCAGAAAGCAAACTGATGGTATACTTAGTGTAAGCGAGCTCTAAGATCACATCTTTGGAATAAAATCCAGTTAGAAAAGGAAATCCAATTAGAGATAAGCTGCCCATGAGCATCATGGCATAGGTAAAAGGGAACGAGGAGGCAAGGGGTCCTCATTATGATGCTACGGACGGCTGTCTGAAGTGCAAGGGGTTCTCATTCTTATTTAGAATGGGAAGATCTTTACCGAAATCAACAGAGATTGGTGCTGCAAGGGCGAAGCGAAAATCACTTCGTGCCGCTTGCTGCGCGAAGTCAACTAGTCCAAGCCTTAATGGATCAGATAAAGAAATTGAAAAGCGATCTATTAGATAATAAAGAAGAAGAAAGAGAGATTCCAACGCAGGAATTCGAATTCGACGGGAAGAAAAAGAGATCGGGAAAAGAGCTGCATGAAAGCCAAAACTAAAGAAAAGCATAAAAAAAAAGAATCGAATTGGCTGAAGCCGTCAACATACACTTTCGAGAAGTTTAACCACGCGATATCTCAGTGAACGTATTGGAACCGGGTAGGAGAGCCAGATAGATTTCGTTTCTAAGAGGTGACCCAAATAAATGGGCTCAACAACAATCATTGACTCATTAAGTGAAGTTAAAAAGAAGTTGAACCAAGACTCAACGGTTCGCCTATCGGCTAAGAAATTGGACTAAGATCTCGAGGCTTACTAGACGGAATTCGATCAAAAATATCCTTGGTGAAAATGCCTACAAGATTGAACTACTTCTTCTTCGGCTAATGAGACCTCAAAGTCTCTTGCCGCCTAAAACTCTGCCAAGGCCTTTGATGGATCTTGGACCAACATATGGAGCGAAGAAGAAATGGGCACGGAGAAAAAGAGGTGTGGAGGAGAAGCAGC
>CM056506.1:12679886-12912572 GCA_029783415.1 Anisodus acutangulus | reverse complement strand
GAAAGAATCAAGGAATTATTTCTTTTATGGTATCAGAAGTCTAGGTCTTCTACCGATTTCTCCTCTCTTTCGATGCCTCAGTTTCCGTGTTCCTTCTCGGAAACTGTGCACCTTACCTCCTCTCTTCCCAAATTTTCTTCCAAATCCATCTTTCACCTATTGTTCTTTTGTTATGTCTACGTCAAAGAACATGTTTCATCCTTGCCTTACTGTTTCCAACTAAAGCTGGCTAGTGGGTCGGGTCGGTCGGGTCCCGCCCCGAACCCGATTAGTTAAAAAAATAAAAAATCGATAACGGGACTCGAACCGGGATGGGACAATGTCTCATCCCGCCCCAGTCCCGCCAATCCCGAGCACGCCCGTAACCCCCCATTTGCAAAAATAGTCGTTGCACCAACGACCATTTTAGATTTTGGTCGTTGTGCAAAGCCAATTTTGGCCTCCCCCCTACCCCTTAATATTTATTTTTAACCCATAAGTTATTATATTTACACTTTAACCCAATTTCCAACTATAAGTAACTCATTTTCTCTTCATCATTCTCACAAATCTTCTTACAATCTCTCTAATCTCTCAATCTATCTTTCTACAAGTCTACATTGTGTACTAAATATTCAATTTTATTTATTCATTTGAGAATTGGGAGTGAAGTTGGCAACTAGCTTGAGGATCTTCCATCGAGCAAAGTTTCAATTTTCAACCTCTCGATTACACGTCGACGTTACGTCGGCGTTTGGTACATTCGTTCCTTCATTAAATTATTATTGTATGCTTATTTTATTTAGCGCACTTAATTTTATTATCATAATTAAAATGGAAGGATTAAGAGGTATGTTTAAGGGTAAGGGTGCTTCTTCTAGTATGAACAACAAGGGCAAGGGTACTTCTTCTAATCATCATATTCCTACACATGATGATTTTGTTGATACTCAACATTTTCCTATAATACCATTAGATTTAGACGATGAGATATTTTCTGAAACTCAATAAGACTTTAATTTAGACGATGATCTAGATGATACACCCACTAATGTTGATGACAACACACCCACTAGTGCACCTTCAACTGAAATGCTTCATATTCCCCCTAGTATGAGATGAGGTCCAGCAAAACGACCATTAAAATCATATGCATGGATTTTTTTAATAGAGACGTAGAAAATCAAGTAGCTAGATGTAAAATTTGTAAAAATATTTTAAAATTTAAAACTGGAAAAGGTCACAGTGGGACGGGGGGTTTAATTAGACACGTTGTAAGTGCTCATCCAGCTAGGTATGTCCAATACCAGGCTTCAAAATTGGGTGCGCAAACGCCCGCTCCATCGGAACAAGGTTCACATACTGATATTGTTCCAGACCAAGTACAGGGTCAAATTAACCCTATGACGGGGGGAATTGTAGGCCCTAAATACAATAAACATAGAGATAGGGAAGCAATATCAAAATTAGTTGTTGTGGAGGGTTTGCCTTTTTCATTTCCTTCATCTCCCAGTTTTATTCATTACATTAGAGATATATATAATCATGTTTTTAACGGTTTTTCTAGATCAACTGTTAAGAGAGATGTATTTAAATTCGCACATGAATATCAACAATATTTACGTTATTCATTATATCATTTTAATGGCAAAGTATCTATCACGTTTGATATAGGTCGTAGTACTAACAGCCATGATTATTTAACGGTAACTTGTCATTGGATAGATTATAAATGGTCTATGCAAAAACGTATCTTAGCGTATAGATATATAGATGATAGGCACACTGATACTTTTATTGCAAAAAATATTTATCAAGTGTGCCATTATTATGGAATAACCGATAAAATTACGACTATTACATTAGATAACGCTTTTTCTAACAATTACGCTATTACAATTTTAAAAAATAGTTTAACTCCATCTTTTCCAGATCATTTTCATATAAAATGCATGTGACATATATATAACTTAATTGTAAAGGATGATCTATCACTTTTGAAGATATTCTTTGTAAAATACAATTTGCTATAAACTTTATTTTTAAAAGTAATAGAGTACAACGAAGAAAAGAATATAAAAAAATTTGTCACGATTGTGGACTAACTTATAGAAAAATTCCAGAAGAAGTATCCACTAGGTGGAATTCTTTATACGAGCAACTACTTGTTGCTTATGACTATAGAAAACCTATAACTTTATTTTTTAACTTTCATAATCAAAATCCAGCCGATATGGTTGTAGATAGTGATTGGGTAAAAATTTCCGAACTTATTGTATTTTTAGAGAATTTTTTTCAAGCAACAAAAGAATTTTCCGGTATATATTATCCTGCTATTTCAACTATGTTATTTTATATAACTCTAATATTTTTATTACTTAGTGAATATATGGAAAAACCAGCTTATATTGCAGCTATTAAAAAATGTTTATCAAAATAAAAAAATATTTTGTTTCTATTCCCACTATTTATATTATTGGTGTTGTATTAAATTCGACTATTAAAATAGACGGTACTAAATCACTTATTGAAACTATTTACGATTGTATAGAAGTACTACCACCTCCAAGTCCAAAAATTCCAAATCACCCACCACCTATTGAACAAACTAAATAAGAAGTGTTGTCTAGCGTAGAAGACCAATGCAAAAAAAAATATAGGTTTTACCAACATGAAAGTGCTAGTAACCTACCGGCTTGCATACCATCTTCTTCATTTTTAACACAACCTCACAAAAGACATGTTGTTTCTACGGCTAGTATTGAAAGCCTCAGAAATAGAATGTGCGGTCGTACCGCTACTAACCAAATTAGCGAGTTTGATATTTTTGTTTTGCAGGGTTCTGTACCGTACCAAGAAGTTATCAATGAAGATGGACATGAAGACTTGCTGAAATACTGGAGGGAGAATGAGAAGACCTTTCCGACACTTTCAATGATGGCCCGAGATGTTTTGAACATTCAAGCGTCATCAACTGCGTCTGAAAGCCCTTTTTCTGCCGGCAGATATCAAATAGGAGACCACAGACACTCATTAACCGGAGACAGCTTGGAAATTACAGTATTATTCAGAAATTGGATACGAGCGGAGCGGAGAAGGTGCGGTCAACCGGAGATCAACGAAGAAGAAGACGAAAACTACAACGAAATCTTATCCGAAGGTGGTGGAAGCGACGTGGATCAATTTGACCAACAAATACCAATTCCAACCGAAGAACCACATGAAGTTATAAAGAAACTAGAACAGGTTTTTTTAAGAATGTAATATTTTTAATTGCAATTTTATTATGTAATTTGCAACTTTTGGACAACACCACGAAGTTGCAATTTCGACAATTGTATTTGTATTACAAAAAAATCATATGTCTATTAAATATTATAAGAGGCACAAAAACAGTTTTGAGGTGTTTTTATTACACTATTTTATCTTGTTTATTATTGAGTTTTTTTTAGTACATATGTTATTAAAAAAAAAAGGAAAACCCGCCGGAACCCGATACTGATCCCGCCCCCGACCCGATCCCACCCCGACCCGATTCCGACGGGATCGGGACGGGACTTGAGCAAGTCCCGCCAAACCCTATCCCGCTGCACTGACCCCATCCCTTCGCTCGTCCCGACCGACTCCTCGCCAAACCCGCCCGCTCGACCCGATCTCGCCATCAAGCCGACTATATTTCCAACATCAAGAACCATATCCCTATTGTTCTTGAGATGGAAAACGTCATATATGCGACGTGGGCAGAATTGTTCAAAATTCACGCAATCTCACATCAAGTACTTCATCTGTTCATACACCCGCGGAGGATCCTCAGTTGTGGATCACTCTTGATGCTACCATCCTTCAGTGGATTTACTCCACTATTTCTACCGACCTTTTACAGATGATCATTGAACCGGACACTACATCTATGGCTACCTGGATTATATTGCGTGATATATTCCAGGATAACCAACATTCCCGAGTTGTCACTCTTGAGCAAGAATTTTCACAAGTCAGCATGAAAAAAATTTCGAATGTTTCAACTTATTGTAAATGGCTCAAGGAATTGGCGGACCAACTCCGTAACGTTGGAGCACCTGTTACCAATAACTGTCTTGTTCTCCAAATGGTTACACGCCTATCTGAGGCCTATAATGGTGTTGGGACTCTATTCCGACAAAGTAATATGCTTCCCTCTTTTTATCAAGCCCGTTTGATGCTCACGTTAGAAGAAGCCAGCTTGGCAAAAAAGGCGGCTACTTGCGCAAGTTTCATGGCGATGATGACTTAATCCGATAACTCACATGGTTTTATTGACATTTCGGGCCAAAACCGCAACAACGGTGGAGGCAAGAAGGGTCAAAATCATAAAAATAATGGCAAAAATCACGGCGGCGGACGAAACAGTAGCAATGCCGGCAGTGGGCCTCAGGGTACTGGCCTCAGCCCGCCTGGTCTCAGCCCTGGGCCCCTTGGCAGTGGGCCTGGACTAGTGGCCCAATCCAGCCTATTGCCCACCCAGTTATTTTCCAGGCAGTTGGGCCCCGGTCCAGCCCAGTCACAAGCCGAATTTTTCTGATCCTTCAGGCAACACCTAGCAGCAATATACGTCGGGTCAGTAGGTGGTCTGCTTGGGCCTCGACCCACGCAGGCTTTCACTGTTGCGGGCCCGGCTCCGATCCCGACACCTACCGATATTGAGGCCACCATGCATACACTTGGATTAAATCCTCTGGACGCGAATTGGTACATGGACACCGGCTTAACTTCTCACATGACATCCGACCAAGGTACTCTCTCGTCTTATTTCAATTTAAGCAAAAATAGTGGCATTGTTGGTAATAGCAATACAATTCCAATTCGTGGTTACGATAATACAACTTTGCCTCCCCCACATCCGTCTCTTGTCTTGAAAAATACCTTTAATTCCCCTAACTTAGTTAAAAATTTGATGTATGTCCAAAAATCCACCACTGATTATTGAGTTTCTATTAATTTTGATCCTTTTGGGTTTTCTGCGAGGAATTTCAAAACGGGGATACCTCTCATGAGATGCAATAATAGGGGAGATCTTTATCCAATCACGCCCGCCTCCATTTTCTCGAGTCAAGCCATGCCATCGACATTTGCAGCTCTAGCTCCTTCCATATGGCATGCACGTTTGAATCACCCTAAGTCGTCTATTGTTTCTTCCCTGCATAAAAACAATTTTATTTCTTATAAGGGTACACGTAGTACTCCAATTTGACATTCATGTCCATTAGGATTACATGTTAGATTGCCATTTGTAGCATCTAATTCTCGTACTTTGATGCCTTTAACATTATTCATAGCGATTTATGGACTTCTCATGTTCTAAGTTCTGTGGGCTATCGTTATTATGTTCAATTTTGGATGATTATTCTAATTTTTTATGGACCTTTCCGTTAGCGAAGAAATCTCATGTTTTTTCCTCGTTCTTAATAATTAGAGCATTCATCCGCACCCAATTCGAACGAGAAATAAAAAATATTCAATATGATAATGTCAAAGAATATGATAATGAGTTGTTTCAGGAATTTTGTGATGCTAATGGCATAGATTTTTGTTTCTCTTGTCCTCATACGTCCTCACAAAATGGGAAAGCCGAATGAAAAATTCGTATCATTAATAATATTGTCCGAACTTTATTGGTACATGCTTCCGTACTCTCTTCCTTTTGGTATCATGTTCTACAAATGTCTACTTATCTCCTTAACATACTTCCTACCAAAGGGTTGGCATATGCATCTCCTCTTAAAATCCTCTATAATAAGAATCTTTCGTATTCACATCTTAAGGTCTTTGGATGTCTATGCTATCCACTATTTCCGTCAACTACGATTAACAAACTTCAAGCTCGTTCTACCGTTTGTGTGTTTCGGGGTTAACCATCTAATCATCGTGGTTACAAATGTTTTGATTTATCGTCTAATAAAATCATAATTAGTCGACATGTTATTTTTTATGAAACTCAATTTTCGTTTGCTAAAGTGAGTAGTCTCGTGCCTAGTTCGTATAATTTTTTTAGATTACGAAGTCTCACCGTACATTATGCACAACTTAATGGGTCGATCCAGTAACCACGAAATGCCATCATGCCCACTGCCTGCTGGCCCGCCACAACCCACTACTTCTGCCCCAGTTTCTGCTGTTGGGCCGATCGACCAGCCCACTGCCGGGACTGCTTCTGCCCCAGTTTCTGCTCCAATCCCACCTTTGGTTTCCAATTTTAGGCCAGCACGCCCACTGGCTACTGGCTACTAACCAATCCATCACTCATTCGCCTTTTCCCCAAAATCCACCCAATTCTCCCCCGACACACAGACATGTTACTCGTAGTCAACGGGGTATTTTTAAACTAAAAAGATATTTTAATCTTAATTCTAGTATTCTTAAATCCCCACTACCCCGTAACCTAGTGTCTGCATTAAATGACCCAAATTGAAAATTGGTTATGAACGACGAATATAATGCTCTTATTGAGAATAAGACGTAGGAGTTAGTACCCCGTCTTTCTGGTGTTAATATTATTCACTCGATGTGGAATTTTACTCATAAAGATAATTCTGATGGTTCTTTTTTTAGACATAAGGCTTTGCTTGTAGGTGATGGTAAAACTCAACAGGTTGGCGTGAATTGTGGTGAGACGTTTAGTCCGGTGGTCAAACCGGCTATCATTTGCACTGTTCTCAGTTTGGCTCTTTCGAAAGCATGGCCCATTCATCAGCTAGATGTGAAGAATGTTTTCTTACATGATGATCTTAAGGAGATAGTTTACATGCATCAGCCCTTGGATTTTTGAGACCCCACATATCCTAATCATGTTTGTTTATTGAAGAAGTCCTTGTATGGGCTTAAGCAGGCCCCACGGGCCTGGTATAAGTGATTTGCAGACTATGTATATACTATTGGGTTTTCTCACAGATGGTCTGATAATTCTTTATTCATCTATCATTGTGGTACTTATTTGACATATATTCTATTGTATGTGAATGATATTATCTTGACAACTTCTTCTGATGATTTACACGTCTATCATGACACTACTCAGTTCTGAGTTTGATATGAAAGACTTAGGGCCCTTGAGTTACTTTTTGGGGATTGTTGTCACTCGTCATGCATGTGGGTTGTTCTTATCCCAACGGAAGTATGCCGCTGAGATAATTGAGCGAGCTGGTATGTCCTCGTGTAAGTCTACTTCCACTCCAGTTAATACAAAACCCAAGTTGGGTGTTGCGGCTGGCTCCCCTTACGAGGATCACACTCACTATCGCAGTCTTGCTGGAGCTCTTCAGTAACTTACTTTCACGCGACCGGATATTACGTATGTCGTACATCAGGTGTGTTTGTTTATGCATGATCCTCGGGCTGAGCACATAAATGCGCTCAAACGCATTATCTGATACATATAAGGTACACTTGACTATGGTTTGCATCTATATCCATCATCAGCCTCTACACTTGTCTCATATACCGATGTTGATTGGGGTGGTTGTCCGAACACCAGACGCTCTACATCTAGATATTGTATGTTTCTTGGCGATAACTTGGTCCCATGGTCTACAAAACACCAGGCTACTTTATCACGATCCAGTGCGGAAGCCGAGTATCGAGGGGTAGCCAATGTGGTGTCTGAGTCATGTTGGCTACGTAATCTTCTACTGGAGCTACATTATCCTATTCAGAAAGCTACATTGGTCTACTGTGATAATGTGAGTGCATTCTATCTTTCTGTAAATCCGGTCCAACATCAGCGCACTAAACATATCGAGATGGACATACACTTTGTTCGAGAAAAGGTAGCTCGTGGACAAGTACGCGTCCTCCATGTCCCTTCGCGATACCAGATTGCAGATATACTTACTAAGGGTCTTCCCTTGGTTCTATTTGAAGATTTTAGGGACAGTCTTAGCGTACGCCAACCGCCCGCTATGACTGCGGGGTGTAAAGGACCGTGTGTATCATGGTCCAATTTGGACTCAACAAAATGTAATTCATGTATAATTATAATTATTGTATTAGTATTGTACTAGGAAAATGTATTAGAATTAGAATAGGAAAAGGTAGAATTATTTTTCTATATTGTCCATATTTAGGAATTGTATATTTATATATACACCTCTCATTATCAATGAAAATAATCAAGGAATTATTTCTTTCAATAATAAATTAATATTTAGTAGAAGGAGGCCAAGCCTTGCTTGGTATTGTGCAGAATATAGATTATTATCTATAGTGTCTCTTATTATTGCCAGACACAAACAAAGGAAGAACATGTGTATGTATAAATGTAGCTTAAGTTGCTGGGAATTTCAATTTTGCATCTGGGAGTTTAAAAGAATTTTGCAACTATAGCTTAATATTTTCTACTTACGTACCCAACACAACAAAATAAATAAATAAGAAACTCACTCATTTTTCAAAATAATGTTTTTTCAATAAAATATTTTCCTTCACACACGTAATCTACAATCTTATATTTGTTTTTGAATAAAAGGTTGAATCGAGGCAAAAGAAAAATAAAATGATTTGATCACTATTAAGAAGTTTACTATCTATGGAAAGTTCCCATAATTTTAATATTTCTAATATTCAAAGCTAACAACTAGATAGCTATATGGCCGTCTTGAATAACAATTTACAACTAGGGAATAGAGTAAAGTTCTGCTAGTTTTTATACTTACTTGTTTAACTTTAGTAGCACGTGCCGTAAGTCGTTATAATGTTAATATTTATAAATGAGGTTAGCACTAACTTATTAGCATTCCCAAGTATAGGAATCGAAGTTAGCAAAATGTGAGTACTAATCTGTAGAAATATTAGTAAATGTTATGCCACAACATTAGTGTCATGATGAGAACAAGAAAGCAAAATAATGGACTTTCGTTTATGCTGGAAATAAAGTGATTATATATTCATGCTATATTAGTTCTTTCTTAATATATAGATGAATGTTTTCGAAAAGGTTTTTAAGATGGTTTGGTATGCATTATCAATTTGAAATTTTGAATCTAGATATGTTTATTGAATAACCAGCCACTGAATTACCCGTTTATGTAGCCTTGCTATATAACTCTATCCTCCACAATACCATTTTGCTTAATTATACTCAACTGCAAGGGCGGCTTAATTATTGGATTGGAGTTACATATACACGGGTAATATAAAGATTTTCATACAATCAGTGTTAATCTGTTATAAAATGTTACTAGTTACTATTTTTATCAAGTTATCAATTAATCACACAATTTTTTTTATCATTAATGTATACAGAACTTACATGCAATAATCGAATGACTAAAGTTTCTGATAGTTATAATGATTTAGCGAGACTTGGTGTAACCTAAGCACTTCTACTTTGGAATTAGTATCTCCAGTTGACAAAAGAAAAAAGTTAATAATTCAAATGGCTACAAAGAGCTTGCCAAACTTACTCTAGCAAGTACACACAAAAAATTAAATTCTACCAATTGAGGAGGCTGTATATCAATGTTAATTATCCAATAATGAATAGATCTGACTCTCTTTTTATTCTATTTGATCACTCATTTTTCTATAAATAGGTAGCGGAGGATACATCATCCTCACACAAAAAAAAGAAAACAAGGTAAATTAATCACGATGAGAAAGCATTCATAATGGTTGTTTACAAAGAAGTTAGTTTCCTTGCTTACCTATTTTTCTTGGTAAGATTAATTTTCCTTTGTCCTTTAATTTCTCTTTTCATCTTTGATACTGAAGTGTTGCTTTTCCTTAATAATAGCTTATATTTGTTGTAGAAATGTTTATACTTGTAAGCGCGACGGACCATGATGATCACAAGAAGTCTATAATGAATGTGGTAATTTTGCCTACGGGATATGTCCACGTTCAGAAGGGAGTCCGAAAAATCCCATATGCACCAATTGTTGCCACTATTATAGTGCTAATGGAACTTTCATTTGTGAAGGACAGTCTGACCCTAGGAAGACAAAAGCTTGTCCTCGGAATTGTGATGGAAAATTGCCTTTTCAAAATGTTCCCTTCCGAAAGGACAGACGATAATTAAACCCACCGGATGCACCACCTGTTGCACGGGCTACAAGGGTTCTATTATTTCGATAAAGACGGCAAGTTTGTCTGTGAAAAATATTTTTAAAAATTATTAATTTATTAAAAAAATTAAAAGTTGTTTTTGCGGCTTACAAAATTAACTCAATTTTTTGTGTATGAATATGTATATGTGAGCGAAATTTTCAATATAATTTTCATACACAAGGTGTGACCGAAATTTTTAAGCCTTGAAAATTGTATACAATGTTGTTGTAGTTGTATTTTGTACACGAAAAATATGAGCGAAATTCTAAGTGTTGAGCGAGATATACATTTTTCATACATACAATTTTGAGCGTTTTTAAAGCCTTGAACGAGATATACATATTTCATACACAAAATTTTGAACGATTATTTTAAGTCTTGAATGTTGTATGAAAGTTGTATACGATGTTGTTGTAGTTGTATTGATTTTACAGAAACCTAACATGAACTTTATACACTAAAATGTGAGCGAAATTCCAAGCCTTGAACGAGATACAAATTTCATATCATTTTCATACACGAATTTTTTAATCCTTAAACGAGCTATACACATTTCATACAGTTTTCATACACTAAATTTTGAGCGAACTTTTTTAAGTCTTGAGCGAGATATACACATTTCATACACAAAAAATTGAGCGAACTTTTAAGCCTTAAGCAGAAAAAAATAATTTTTATTTACAAAAAATATATTTAATAATTTTTAAAATAATAATTTTAATTTTTTTTAAAATATAAAAAATTATTATTATTATTTAAGAAAATTAATTAATTAAATTTTTATTTTTTAAAAATTAAAGACTGTATTTATATAGGGTTTGTAATGTTATATTTTGTAAATAGAAAACTATCGTCACGTTTCGTAAATATTTCCTTCTAATACGTATATATACGTACTTTGCCCTTTTAATTGTTCTGAGGGAACAACACTAAAACGTTAAAGCCCATCAAAACTTTTAACTGACCTTAATTAACATTTATTTTTATAAAAGAATTAATTAATGGTTCCGCCAGATTTTAAAAGGCAATCAAATTAAATATAGCGAAAGTCGGAAAAATGGATCGCAATACCAAGGATAATATTTTATTTTATTTTGAATGAAGTCAAAACCCGTTTACTTCGAGGAGGATTTGCTTTTGAAAACCATTAACTTTGTTAATGTAATTAATCAAATTGTTGAGGGAAAAAGTCTATATAATCACCAATTTTATCATTCATTAGCTCACATCCTTACATATTACTCCATTTAATTGCTCAACAAACACTAGTGTAAAGTGTAAACACCACTTTAATTCAAGAATGAAGTTGATCAATATTCTGTTTTTTGTTTCACTGCTCTTTGCCACCAACTGCTTCATAAATTCAAGACTATGTGAAGCAATCAAACCTGAACCCATTCCGGTGCTTGATTCTACTGGAAATATGTTACGAGCGGGAATTAATTACTATGTCCAACCGATATTTCCAGACGAGGCATGGGGATTCCAACTTGCCAGCATTAGCAATCATCACAAACCGTGCCCACTGGGCATAGTTCAAGAAGACTATTACCCTGGCACCGCATTGTTATTTTCATCCGTGAATCCTAAGAAAGACATTATTCGCTTGAACACTGACTTGAACATTGACTACAACTTGTCGTACACAGTGTGTACTGGATCAAATGATGTCATATGGACCGTTGGCCCCTATGATCGACGGGCCCGAAGCTACTTTTTGGTACTTGGCGGAGTAAAAGGAAATCCTGGCCGGGAGACGATAAGAAATTGGTTTAAAATTGAGGTGTTTGGTGATAATTACAAGATTAGGTATTGTCCATCGGTGTGTAGTAATTGCAAGGTAATGTGCAAGGATGTTGGCGTAATTGAATATAATGGGCAGAAGCGTTTGGGTCTAAGTGGTTTCCCGGTCGAGGTGAAGTTTGTGAAGGACGCATGAGATTAGTCTAAGCAATAATGCACAACTAATTGTGTACTGTGAGAATAACATAGTACTATAAATAAGTGCTACTTACGTAATAAGCCAATATGGCATGACCGTATATGGGTGTTTCAGTGTTTGTAAGCAACCTAAATTTGTGAGTTTTCTCTTTGCAATGAGATATTCTCTTCTTCTATTTCAATCCTATTGATATCCGATACCGTATTGGACCTGACTAATTTAGATATGTGCCATGTAATATCTAAGATGATTTTTTTTCATATTCAGGCTCGAACCTGAAACCTCTGATTAAGGATGGAGGGATCTTATTCATCTCACCACAACCGCTATTAATTTCAATAAATTAAATAATCATGCTTGAAATTAATGCAATTTGAAGTATATCACTCACCTGGGAATTACATGCTTACATGCAGTGTTAGAGGTTTATGTAGAAAGAAATAACTTCACTTTATCAGTCATGAACTTCTAAGCAATTTACTGTACTTATTTACTCTTTTAGGTAACTGCAGAATGTTAAAAATATTAGAGAGTAATAAATTGTTAAACATTTTGGAATTATTTTAGAGATATCCCTAAGATTTAACTTCACTTCTTTTTAATCAAAGGTCATCCATCTCATTGAGACCGGAAGTTCTTTTATTTTACCATTAAAAAGTTTAACTTCATAACAACAATTTTATTAAAATTTGAAATATTTGAGTCACCTATTTAATTACTTACACTACAAGAAGAAAGACATTTGTCAACAATGTTTTTGTTGTCATTTGTTAAATGTTGTTGCCAAAAATATTTTTCGCAACAACAAAAGTTTTTGCATGTCGTTGCAATAACCTCCGATGCGAAAAAATTTCATAATAATATGTTGTTTTTCTTGTTGCCATTTACGCTTTTAGCAATAATATATTATTTTTTTGTTATCATTTACGTTTTTTTAGGAACATATAGATAATCATGCCGGATGTTTCGGGTGGTGATGTAATAGTTTAGTGCTTTAAAGTATTAATATAAGTATCGGTTTCCTCAACCAAAAAAAAAATATTGATAATATCTTCAGTCCACTTCAATTTATATTGGGATTAAGTTCCTTTCTATTGCAGTATCCAACCCAACTTTGAGTGCCATGATTTTTGCATATATTTTTTTTACATTAATGATAAATAAATAATTTTTAAAAATTACTAATAAAATTAAAATAAGTAAGTGTAATATCATAAATCAAAAGAGAAGTTTATATATATTACGAATTAAAATTTAAAGATAGTCTCTTCAATTATCCTAAAGTTTTACAAATAATTATTAAGTACTGCTCAAGTCCTTAATGCGTTCGCTTTCTTGCAATTTCCCATTTAATTTGTAACTTTAAAGTAAAATGTTTGATGTTATTTCCATTTCCATTGAAAGAATGAACCAGGGGGATTCCAGTGAGAACTAGCTGTATTAGACCACAACTATTTTTATTTCCCAGCATACTATTGTAGTTGTCCAAAATGAACCTTGTTTTGAACTTTTTGTTTCAATTGTAAAAATTATAGCTTCGAAATAATGAAATTCAGATCCTTTTACTACTTTTAAATGGTTAACGATGAGCTGAAGGGGCGGAGCTAGCACTCTACTTACTGGTTCGGTAGAATTCAATAACTTTAATACTTACGTTGTATTTGTATTACTAATCCACTTAATATGTATAAATAATTTATCAAAACTTGATAAAAAAATTCTAGAATCTAGAATTTATAAACTCAAAATTCTAGCTTAGTTTATGAATTGAGTTGTGCACATAGAGATTTATTATTCCAGTCCTAGTGTCGGATCATTGATTAATTATTCAAATCATTTGCGCATATATTTAATTCTAAAAAAATAAAAATCCACTGGTTTTGACTCATTAGCAAATATGTCCTTGGTTTATTGCAATCTACTTACACAATCTGATCAGACCGTCGAATTAATATTAATACCGTTTAATAATTAACAGTTTGAATCTTTAAATATTCTTAAAGGATCCACAAGTCAAGATAATTATAAATAAATTAATAATCTGTTCAAAAACATCTTCTTTTTTATTTTGTCTTTTTCCTATTTAGTGGAGGACATATAAAAATATTATTTTGTGTAAATATCAACGTTGAAAGTAAGTCAAAATCCATCAATTTATATTCATTTGTTGGCAGCTTCTTGGGTTGTATACATGCATATTGTTGGGAGATTTTACTCTATTGTATTTTGTAAAGCAGTACGAGAAGTATATCACTATTACAAGTATTTGAAATGATAAACAAAGATTCAATAATTCAACTAGAAATCTGAAATTACAATTGTAGAACGAGAAAAAATCGAAACTGCTTTTGTTATTGCTGAGTCGAGTGTGGCACTCTGTCCTTAAGACAATATTGCCCCGTATGTATCCTTTATACGTCCTGGACAATTTGTCTCCCAAGATAAAACAGCAATGGAACACTTGAGCAAAGGAAACTCAAGAGCTACCGTGAAAAATATTGAGCAAGAAATGATGCAAGGAAGGTGTAGGAAGAAACTGTTTTTCTGTGTATTTTCGTGTATATTGCACGTATATTTTTCTATGCCTCAACAATGATGTAAGGGGTGTTTATACAGGTGAGGGAAGCCTGTTTAACTGCCCTCATAACAACCATTATTGGCCAAATAATGGTCATTATGAAGGTAGTAAAGCCACCAAAATAAATGGTGAAAGACCAACGGATTTGGCCATTATAGGAGGAGTAATTCAGCCAAAATAAATGGCTGAATTGAGTGCTTGGGCGTTTCTGCTTTGACCGTCGAAATTCTGACTTTCTGAAAACTTCAGGGACAAAAATGTACATCTTGAAACTCCAGGGACCAAACTATACATCTGAAAAACTTTTGGGATCAAATTGTACTTCTGGCAAAGTTCTCTGGCCCAAAAATATAATATCGGCGCCCGTGGTCTGTGGGCCCGTGACTCGAACCTGAATCAAACCGGACGGGCAAGGGCGGCGCGCGTGTGGTCTTTCCTCAAACCGAAGCACATCTAGGTCCTCCCTCCTTTAAACACATGGGATACCCCTTGGGGTCCCAAACCCCAAACCAATTTCGAGTCTTATATACACAACAATTCTTTCTTCCTCTACTGATGAGGGAGAATTGAACACAACACCACACTTTCCATGCTTCAAACACCTCACTTCGTGGACCAATATCTCTTTCATTTCTCAATGAAATTTGACGATTCTTGGCCCTACGGTTATCTACGTACTTAGTAGATCATGCATGTGTGAAGAACTGAATTCTCCAACATACGTAACACTAGTGTTTAAGCCGTTAAAGTTTGTCGGTCGCAACTCCCGCCAAAGGCAAATTTCCAAAACATATATCCATATACCAAACTTACCTATAAAAATGAGTTTTTTCTTAGAAATTTCACCCAAACAAAATCTTAAATAATCTTACACAATGAAGAAAACAACAATATCTTGCCTTCTCTTAATTACATTAAGGTATCACAGACTTTTTACTTTCTGAAGCAGCTTCTGCACTCAACCCAGTGCTCGACACGACAGGAAAAATGGTTCGAGTAGGGTACGACTACATGGTCGTGCCAGTAAGGAAGCGAACTTGGCCTAGCCTTTATTGGAACCCAAGTTTGTCCACTTGGTATCGGCCCACGTCTCAATCCTACCAACACATGCCTTTCAATAAATTTCTTCCTTGTGAATTCCAAAAAGGGTGTAATTCGCGAGTTCACCGATTTAAACGTTGAGTTCACAGAGACTTATACTATATGCCAACATCACTCTAATGTGTGGAGGCTCGGTCATTATAATCCTCAGAAGAATGAGGATCATGTGATAACTAACGGCAGAGTGAAAGGAAATCCTAGTCGTGACACATATAACAATTGGTTTAAGATTGTGAAATACGGAGCTGGATACAAGTTTGTGTTTTGTCCAAGTGTGTGTAATTATTGCGATGTGATTTGCAAGAATGTGGGAGTTTTTGTGCAGAATAATGGCCAATCACTTTTGGCTCTTAGTAATGAGCCTTTAGAAGTTACATTCAAGAAGGTGTAAGATTAATATTATGTGTTCTTCTAAATTACATACTGCTACATAGAAATACAGAGTGAATAAGAAATCTGTTAAATAGACATGAGATAAACACGATATACACGTGTATATCCTATGTATATTGAGCCTCGGTTTTGTATATATGGATGTGTATATGCTAGAGATTTTAGGTAATGTTTTAGTGTAAATATTACATTAATTAGTATTGTACACTTACCATAATTATAGGATTCTTGTACTACTAGAATAGGATTTTGGAATTATAATAAGAATAGGTTTTCTATTATGGAAAATTGTAAATTGTATATATACTCTTTCATTAATGAGAATAATCAAGAGATTATTTCTTTCATGGTATCAGAAGTCTCGGTTAATATTTTCTCCCAATTTTCGTTCAACTTTTGCATCGGATTCCGAGCCCCCTTCTCTCGATTTTTGTGCATGGAAATTATTTCTTCTTCCCAAATTTTCTTCCAAATCCCTTTCTCACGTCGCTCATTGCTATTATGGCTAAGAACACGTTTCACCCTGCCCTTACTATTTCTAACATCAAGAATCACATCCCTATCATTCTTGAAATAGAAAATGTCCAATACGCGACGTGGGCCGAACTGTTCAAAGTTCATGCACGCTCGCATCAAGTCCTCCATCATATTATCCCCGCGACTTCTACGGATACGGAGGTGCCCGAACCCGAGGATGATCTTAAGTTATGGACGACCCTTGATGCTACCGTTCTTCGGTGGATTTACTCCACTATTTCTACAGACCTCTTGCAAACAATTATCAAACCAGACGCTACGGCGATGACGACATGGAATAGAATACGTGATATATTTCAAGATAATCAAAATTCACGTGTTTTTACCCTTGAGCAGGAATTCTCCCACGTCAATATGGAAGATTTCCCCAACGTTTCAGCATATTGCAAAAGGTTGAAATAATTGGCGGACCAACTCCGCAACGTTGGCGCGCCAGTTACAAATGATCGTTTGGTCCTACAAATGGTTGTAGGCCTATCTGAGGTCTATAGTGGTGTTGTCATGCTTCTTCGTCAGAGCAGCCCCTTTCCTTAGTTTTATCAGACTCGTTCTATGCTTACGATCGAAGAAGCCGGCTTGGCCAAAAAGGCGGCTACCAGCGCTAGTCCCGTAGTAATGTTGACGTCCTCCACTAATTCTGCATGTGTTGTTGATAATTCAGGCCAAAACCGTGGTCACGGTGGCGACAAGAATAGTCGGAAAAATAATGGCAAAAATCGCGAGGGCAAACACGGTGGTTCCGATAATGGTGGCGGTGGACAGAATCCTGGCAGTGGGCCCCACCCAGGCAACAATGGGCCCCAGGCAGTCTGGTCCAAGCATTGGACCCCCTGGCTATGGGGCTGGGCCGGTAGCCCTTGGCCCAATAGCCCCTACGTTCAGCCAGCCCAATTTCCAACGAATTAGGCCCATTTTTGGCCCAGTGTTTTTGCTCCAAATCCAATCCAGCGCTACAGTGGAGGTCCGGGTCAGCAGAGAGGTAGACTTGAGCCTCGGCCCCACCAGGCCCATCATGAAGTGGGCCCCACTCCTATCGACATTGAAGCTGTGATGCACACACTTGAAATAAATCTCTCGGACTCAAATTGGTACATGGACACCGACGCCACTACTCACATGACGTCGGACCCAGGTACTCTCTCGTCTTATTCCAATTTGAGCAACAATCGTGGTATAATTGTTGGTAATGGTAATTCAATTCAAATCCATGGTTACAGTCATAAAAATGTGTGTGTGTGTGTGTGTGTGTGTGTCCCCCCCCCATCAACCCCTTATATCGAAAAATACCCTTTATGCCCTAAATTGATTAAAAATTTGGTGTTTATCCATAAATTCACCACTGATAATTTTATTTCTGTTGAATTTGATCCGTTTGAGTTTTATGTGAAGGATTTCAAGACGGGGATTCCTCTAATGAGGTGTGATAGTAGAGGAGATCTTTATCCTAACACGCCATGTTCCGGTCTCTCGAGTCCAACCTTGCCTTCAACTTTTGCAGTCATTGCTCCTTCCTTGTGGCATACTCGTCTAGGTCATCCGGGGTCATCTATTTTGTCTTCCTTAGATAAAAATAATTTTATTTCTTATAAGGGTACACGTAGTACTCCGAATTGTCAATCTTGTTCTTTAGGAAAAATTGTTAGATTGTCGTTTGTTTCTTAAAGTTTAGAGCATTCATTAGAATCCAATTCGAATTATAAATAAAAAATATTCAATGTGATAATAGAAAAGAATATGATAATAGGATGTTTTAGGAGTTTTGTGCTAATAATGGGATCAATTTTCATTTTTCTTGTCCTCATACGTATTCACAAAATGGAAAAGCCAAACGCAAAATTCGTACCATTAATAACATTATCCGAACGTTATTGATTTATGCTTTCGTACCCCCTTCGTTTTGGCATCATGCTCTACAAATGACTATATATCTCCTTAACATTCTTTGTACCAAAGGTTTGACATATCCGTCCCCTCTTCAAATTTTATTTAATAAGTCTCCTTCGTATTCACATCTTAAGGGTCTTTGGGTGCTTATGTTATCCGTTGTTTCCGTCCACCACAATTAACAAACTTCATGCCCGTTCTACCCCTTGTGTATTTTTGGGTTATCCGTCTAATCATCGTGTTTACAAATGTTTTGATTTATCATCTAATAAAATCACCATTAGTCGCCATTAATTTTTTTATGAAACCCAATTTCCGTTTACTAAAGTGAGTAGTCCCAAGCCTAGTTCGTATAATTTTTTTGATGACGATGTCTCCCCGTATATTATCCACCATTTCTCGGACATATCTCGCACCCCAAATCCGTCAGCGGGCGCATTGCCCGCTCGTTCTACAGTCCCGTCAATGCCTCCCGTCGTGGGTCCAGAAACTGGGCCGCATCCACATCCAGTTCTTGTTCATGTTTCTACGACGGAAACAATGCCTAGTTCCCGTGTTGGGCCAGCTGGCCAGTCCGTCAGTGGTCCCGTTATTTCCCAAAATTCACCCAATTCTCCCCCGAGTCATAGACCATTCACTCGTAGTCAACAGGGTATTTTTACACCAAAAAGATATTTTAATTTAAATTCTAATGTTCTTAAATTACCCCTACCCCATAATCATGTGTCTGCTTTAAATGACCCGAATTGGAAAATTGTTATGACCGACGAATATAATGCTCTTATTGATAATAAGACGTGGGAGTTGGTGCCCCGTCTATCTAGTGTTAATATTATTCGGTCTATGTGGAATTTTGCTCATAAAGACAATTCTTACGGTTCATTTGCGAGGCATAAGGCTCGACTTGTACGTGATGTTAAGACTCAGCTGGTTGGTGTGGATTGTGGTGAGACATTTAGTCCGGTGGTCAAGCCGGTTAGCATTCGCACTGTGTTCAGGTTGGCTCTTTCGAAAGCATGGCACATCCATCAGTTAGATGTAAATAATGCTTTCTTACATGATGATCTCAAGGATACAGTCTATATGCATCAGCCATTGGGGTTTAGGGATCCCAAATATCCTCATCATGTCTGTTTGTTGAAGAAGTCCTTGTATGGGCTTAAGCAGTCCCCACGGGCTTGGTATAAGAGGTTTGCAGACTATATTTCGACTATTGGGTTTTCTCACAGCAGGTCTGATAATTTATTGTTCACATATCGTCGTTGTTCTTCCTTGGCTTATATACTCTTATACGTGGATGCTATTATATTGACTGCCTCTTCTGATGCATTACGCCAGTCTATCATGACAATGCTCAGTTATGAGTTTGCTATGAAAGACTTGGGGCTCTTTAGTTACTTTTTGGGGATTGTTGTTACTCGTCATGCAGGTGGGTTTTTCTTATCACAACGTAATTATGTTGTTGAGATCATTGAGCGCGCTGGTATGTCTTCGTGCAAGTCTACTTTCACTCCAGTTGATACTAAACCCAAGTTGAGTGTTGCGACTGACTCACCTTACGAGGATCCGACACACTATCACAGTCTGGCAGAGGCTCTTCAGTATCTTACGTTCACGAGATCAGATATTATGTATGTCGTCCAGCAGGTGTGCTTGTTTATGCATGATTCCAAGGTTGAACATATGAATGCGCTCAAACGCATTATTTGGTACATCCAGGGGACACTTGACTATGGCTTACATTTATATCATTCGTCGACGTCTACATTTGTCTCGTATACAGATGCTGATTGGGGTGGCTGTCCAGAAACCAGACGTTCTACGTCCGTCTATTGTATGTTTCTTGGTAATAACTTGGTCCCATGGTCTGCGAAGCGTCAGTCGACTTTATCACGCTCTAGTGCAGAGACAGAGTATCGAGGGGTGACCAATGTGGTCTCTGAATCATGTTGGTTACATAATCTTCTTTTAGAGCTTCATTGTCCTATTTAGAAAGCTACCTTGGTTTATTGTGATAATGTGAGTGACATTTACCTTTCTGGTAATCCTATTCAACACCAGCGCACCAAATACATCGATATGGATATTTACTTTGTTCGTGAAAAGGTAGCTCGTGGACAAGTACGCGTCTGTCATGTCCCTTCCAGGTATCATATTGCAGACATCTTTACATAGGATCTTCCCTCAGTTCTTTTTGAAGATTTTAGGGACAGTCTCAGCGTACGAAAGACCGCCCGCTATGACTGTGGGTGTGTGTTAAATATACATAAGATATACATGATATACACGTGTATATCCTATGTATATTGAGCCTCAATTTTGTATATATGGTCGTGTATATGCTAGAGATTTTAGGTAATGTTTTAGTGTAAATATTACATTAATTAGTACTGTACACTTACCATAATTATGAGATTTTTGTACTACTAGAATATGATTTTTGGATTAGAAGATGAATAGGTTTTCTATTATGGAAAATTGTAAATTGTATATATACTCTTTCATTAATGAGAATAGTCAAGGGATTATTTATTTCAAAATCAAATATGCAGTAATCATATGCGATTTACTTTCTTGTACTTTGTTCCCTAATAAAATACTCGTCTTTTTATATACTATTGAGACTTACATATGGTTTTCATCGACCTCGAGAAGGCATATGACAAAATTCATAGGGAGGTTCTATGGAGATGTTTGGAGGTTAGAGGTGTACATGTGGTGTACACTAGAGCGATCAAAGATATGTATGATGGAGCCAAGACCAGGGTACGGACAGTGGGAGGAGACTCATAGCACTTTTCAGTGATGATGGGGCTGAATCAGGGATCAACTCTTAGCCCATTCTTATTTGCCTTGGCGATGGATGGACTGACACGACAAATCCAATGGGAGGTGTCATGGTGTATGTTATTCACAGACGACGTACTTCTGATTGATGAGACTCGCAGCGGAGTGAGCACTAATCTCGAGGTTTGGAGACAGACGCTAGAGTCTAAAGGGTACAGGCTGAGTAGGACCAAGATATAATACTTGGAGTACAAGTTCAGTAACATGAGAGAGCATGAGATAGGCGTGAAGGTGAAGCTTGGTACTCAGGTCATTCTAAAGAAATGAAGCTTCAAGTACCTCGGGTCTATTATCCAAGGGAATGGAGAGACTGATGACGATGTCACTCATTGTATTGAGGCAGAGTGGATGAAGTTGAGGCTCGCATCTGGAGTCTTGTGCGACAAAAAAGTGCCACCAAAACTTAAAGACAAGTTTTATAGGGTGATGGTTAGACCGACTATGTTGTATGGGCGGGAGTGTTGGCCAGTCAAGACTTCGTATATCCAAAAGATGAAAGATGCGGAGATGGATGTATGAGCATACAATGAGGGATATGATTAGAAATGATGATATTTGGGACAGAGTGGGAGTGGCCTCAGTGGAGGATACGATGCGAGATGCGAGGTTGAGATGGTTCGGGCATGTACAGAGGAGAGACACAAATGCCCAGTGCGGATGTGTGAGAGGTTGACTATGGACGAGTTCATGAGGGGTAAAGGTAGGCCGATGAAGTATTGAAGATATGTGATTAGACGGGATATGACACAAGTGCAACTTACTGAGTACATGACATTAGATAGGGGGTTGTGGAGGACACTGATTATGGTAGAATGGTAGTAGGTAGTTGATCGTAGTCCTACTTACGCTTACAAACTGGTAATTGGTAGATGTAGTGTTATTATTGTAGGTCTGCTTAGCCTATCACACTAATAGGCGCAATATTGATTTATAGTCCTCTGTCGCTTGATTTCTGCTGATATGGTCTCTTTAATGTACTTTATTTATCTTATTTACCGCGTTAGTTACTGCTTTCTTTTTTCAGAACGCGCTATCATGACTTATTCACTTTTGTTACCATCATTTTCATACTGCTTTAAATTTCGTGTACGGTTCAAACCGTTTCTCTTGCTTTTTGTCTTTGAGTCGATGGTCTTTCGGAAACAATCGATCTACCTACCAAGGTAGAGGTAAGATATGTGTACACTATACCCTCACAGACCCCACGTTGTGGGATTTCACTAGGTATGTTATTGTTGTTGAGTTGTTTAATACTCTAATACATATTTTTATACCATCAAATTTATTGCAAAATTTTCAATCCATTATTAAACACTTTGCAAATATGTCTTAATACAAAAAAGAAAGAACCTTCGAACTTAGTATATCTCTCCGAACATGATTCATAAGCGAAGATGGATTAAAACTTTTAAACTAAGTTTATACGTATATATGTTTAGACATATGTTTCTTCAATTACATAACAAATACGTAGACACTATAAGATCCCATTTTAAAATTATTTTCAAGAGAGACTATTACGTGCACAATTTTATTTTCTTATTAACGTAAGATATGAAGCGATTTAGACTCATGAATAATGTATCAAAAGTATAATTTGCTTAATTTTAGATTTTATGACAACGAGAGCTTGCCCGTTGCACTATAAGAAAGAATAATTCAGATCTCAAGAGGCAAATATATAAATTTGGTAAACACGAAAAATACTTATAAGGACGTGTTTATAAGTAAAAAGAAATCAACCAATATACCGTATAACCTCGATAAATGAATATCCTCATGACCAGAAAAAAAATATTAGTTTAGCGATGTTATTTATTTATCGATAAATGAATATATTATTCATTTAGATAGTATTTTTACATTTTTTGAATATATTATTCATTTATCGATAAATGAATATTTATTCATTTAGATAGTATTTTTACATTTTTTTTCATGATTAGTATTTTTACATTTAATGTACAAATGTACCTAGAAGGTAATGGTCAAAATTCTTATGAAAAACTTAATTACATTCATTTTCTTTAGACTCTAGATTAGGAATACATGCACTATACGTGTGGACTAAGTACAATGTACTAACATCCATGCACTAATAAGATTGTATGTATAGAATACGTAGAGTCTAAGAAAATATACTCAACCTACACTACAAACTATATATAGTTCTAAAATCTTAATTTGATAAAGAATCCATACTACTGTATCTTTCTTAATCTTCAATTTAATGGCTTTCAATCATCAGTCAAAATCAATAACAAAAACAACTTTAACCGACCGGATAAAGAGGGCCATATGTGAGCATAAGAAGGAATATCCAAGTATTAGCCAAAAAAATATGCATGGGTGAAACAAAAGTTTGATTTGGTTAATATCCAAACCACAATATCAAATACTCTCTAAAGACATCTGAATATTTGTCAGAAGAGATGAAAAATAGCGATGTTAAGAGAAGAAATAACTTCTTATATGAACATTGTTGATTGAATAAAATATTTTCGTTTATTATATATACATATTTTTTATGAAATTTAGTAATTATTCATTTATGTTTACATGAGGCCTTTAAGGACTCAATTTTTTTTATTCGTTAATGCATTTTGCTATTTTATTCATTTAGCCCATTTTCCCAAGTCGAGATAGGAAAAAATTATTCATTTGACGAATTTATTCATTTATCGAGGTTATACGATAGGTTGCCTCAAAACTAATGAAAGTTACTCTCACAACCTTCTCAAAATAAAATAAAAATAAAAAGAGGGTGGAAAATAATGGGAAAACTTTGTAGCACCGTCAAACAGAGCTAATGACATAAACACCATATAGTAGTAGGAGCCCAAAAAAAAGTTCAAGGACGAAATTACCCTCAATATATAATTGATCCACTTGTTATTACCGGGATAATAGAGTCAATTTAGTGGGTTTAATCAGACGTTCTCCTTGCATCTTCTTCTTCAATGTCGTAAAACCCTAGCACCAAAACACGATTCAGATTCAAAGGTTCGGGTCAAATTCTTCCGGCGGGAATACGGGGAGATAAGGAATGGGTCGACCCGAACCCTGTGTTCTCTTTGCACACACTTTCCTCCACGCCCAACTGGATGAGTATGTAGACGAGGTAACTCTCCTCCTTGCCTCTTCACTGAACATCTAATGCAGTTGTATAGGCATTACCAACTAGTAAGGGTTAAGTTTTAATATGCTGTTTCACTTACATTAAGTCAAGTGTCTATCAATTCGGTTAGTAAGATATATGTATATCAGTGTGGAATACCAACTAGTTAGGAAGGTTCAATATGCCTCTCTAGATTCTTGAGAAATAGTTGTGGAATATATATATAGGATTCATATAGTGGAACCTGACTGCTTTGTTATCGATCTATTGCTTTATTGCTTTATTCCTAGCCGAGAGTCTATTGGAAACAACCTCTCTACCTCTTCCAAGGTATAGGTATGGTCTGCGTTCAACCTACCCTCCCCAAACTCCACTTGTGGGATTACACTGGGTATGCTGTTGTTATATAGTGGAACCTGACTAGTTTGTAATTGAGGTGTAGTAGTTTAAATTTTGGGGTAGGAAGAGACTAAGGGGCATGTTATGTGGAGAGTTATTGTGTTTTATTATTTCAATCATCTATCTTCTTATTGCGGATGCTTTTCTTTTTATTTATTTAATGTCGTTATATAGGCAGTATGAACTAGTTCAGATTAAGGTTTAATTTGTTGGTTCACTTACCTTAAGCCTAGTGTCTGTCAAAGTCAAGTTGGTTTGGTTAATATTTGTATGTCAATGTGGAATACCTCTGGATTCTTGAGAAATCTTTGTTTGTCTTAAAAGACATGACATAGAGTGGAATCGATATTCAAGATTCATCGTATAGTGGAACCCATCTAGTTTGTGATTGGTTGGGCGATTGAGGTATAGTAGTTGCAATTTAAATTTTGGATAGTGGGGAGGGGACTATGGGCATGTTACGTGGAGAAATTATTGTGTTTTATTATTTTAATCATCTATTTTCTTTTTTTCTTTTTATTTATTTGATGCCACTGCTCTATCATTTATTGCTGCCAGGTTTTATTTTCAGAGCCAGTCGTCGTCACTGCTTGCGAGTTTCTTGAACAGAATGCCTCTTCTGTGTGTTCTTCACTCAAGCTTGTGGGGTACGGTTGCTATTCATATTTGCTTATTCTGTTATGTGTAACAGCACAGGTGCTGGTGGTTGTCATTATTTTCTTGAATTAAGCTTTCACTAAATGTAGTATGCTGCATGAAGCAATATTGCACAAAGCTGTATTTAATTTGTCGCTAAAAGTGTGAATTCAAAAATTTCTAGGTCATACTTACTATTGATTGTTTATTGCATTAGTGTCGGTTTATACACAAACACACACATATTCTTGATACACCATATATTATGCTTACAATGGAAGGGGTGTTTTGGACTATCAGACAATCAGTTTATCAACATTGACAGTGAGAAGTAGGGAAGCAAAACAAAAAGGTTTTGTGTTAGGTGTCATTCTTTAGAAAACGATAGGAGCATAATTTGTCAAAGGCTGGTCAGATATAAATATTTGATTGTGTTAATAAAAGAAATAGAAGGCCGAAGTTTTAGGGCTTGGTTCTGCTCAGCTTTGAAGCCGAATAGGGTGGAAATGATGTGATTACAGGTTCAAGGAATCACAAAGGGAAGTTGAAAATTTTAGACTGGGTTCTGTGAAGTGTTCACAGTAGTCAAGAGTAGTGTCCGTAGACTGGTATTCCACACCTGGAAGTTGATGAAGTAAATAGATTCATTGCTGGAATCAAGAAGATGCAAAGTGTGATTCCACATGTGGAAGTTGTTAAAACTCTATTCAAAAGTGCTTTTTTGAACTTATTTTGTTCAAACTGACGGATCCTTTGATTGTGGAACTTGAGATGAATGATATTCACATGTACAATCATGAACATGGGAGAATCTCAACTTTTACACATGAGTTTTCAGTCCATGGCTGGAATTTATTTCGCGCAACATGTGAATCATAGCCAAGTATAGTTAAAGTACATGTCCATTGGTGATGGTATTCCCCAGTGAACATGTCTGGTAAACTTCTAATTGAGACAGAGATTAAAGAGAAATAGAAGGAGGTGGGGAACAATGTAAGGGAAGAACGTCAGAGCGTTCAAGTTCCAGTGCTTATTAACAATGTTGGCAAAGGCAAAAAGCTTTAAAAAGCACATCCGGTCTATTGGCGCTTTAATCGCAAAGCGCATTTAAAGCCTGGGCTTTAGTATAAAAGCGTAATGCAGAGAAAGAAATATTTGTAATTCAAAAAAAGAGTAACAAATTCATTCATAATGTTTTCCTTAACAATTAATATATCTTCTTGCTGATTACATGTAGTGTTTAGTATCGCTCGATTCAAGATACGATGCATGGGCATAAAGGTGCACGGCTTAGTGTCTTGTTTACTTAAGCGGCGTGAAGCGCCGGCCCTGATATTTTATGAGCTTCAGGGATTAAGCGCGCCTTTGACAACGCTGCTCAACAATCACAATGTTACAAAGAAAAATGCATGATAGTTAGTAGCAGTATCAAGTTCAGGAGAAGCTAGAAAAAAATATATCTTCATCAATTCTCTTATTATGAGTCTTAATGTGGATTTTTATGGTTAGTTTGTGGAGCCTATAGTTTTGGAGGGATTGTTTGGTGGAAATCACTTTTCCAAGTATCTTACCTAGTGATATTGTAACTTCTAATTGATCAGTAGCCAACTTTTGTTATTGATAATCGAGAAATCCCCGAGGGCCAGTGGCACACAGTTTGAAACTCGATGGATGATGGCCCCCCTCTGCCTTTCTTCACTTAAATACCAGACTTTTATCTGCGGCTAGGTTTCTAATTTGTGACGTGCGCCTAACCCACGCATCACGTGCTGCCCTCGTAGCATTAGGCTTCAGCAACCTACTTATTTAAAAAGAAATTGATAAGCAGCCTGTTTCACATATCATTTTTCGTGCCTGACTGTGACTACAGATTTAACAAGAGCCTATTGGACGGGAACTTAATAGATCTCAGTGCATGGTCTTCACTTGGAAGGGTCATGATTCTTGCTATAAAAATAATTTGAATCATACCATACAGGAAAGTGGAGACTGTAATTACACTTTATGGAGGTTGATTAGAAATACGATTTATCCTATGAAAGGCGTTACTGATCTGAAAAGGGGTTTTGCCGCATTCTGGTGCAATTTTAAGAGTGAAGACCTCCTCCTGTGTTTTTCTTGGCTTTGACTATGAGAATAATTTTTACTTGAGTTCATCTCGACGAAGAGTGAAGTGAATGTCTTTTTGTATGCATTATAGAAACGTAATATTAGCAAAAGATCTTCTTGTGGAGTCCTTTTGAACATGTTTTACTCTCCTTGTGATGCTTATGGTGAATGCTGGGAGAATATTTTCATCTAATTTCTTAGTTTCTAATCAGGAAATTAAGGAAAAACCTTTACATGATCGGCTAGTTCAAGCCGAAGCCCTACATTGTTTCATATGGATCTCAGAAGCCAATGTCAGATATAAGTAAATCTGCATTTTTGATGGAGAACTATATAGATACATAATATAACAAGGAAAATCCTATATGTCAAACACTGTTAAGCTGATCTTTTTCATATGAGAGTAACCGTTGTTAGTAAGGAGATATACAGTAAAAAGTTTTTTTCTTGCGCACAAGTAGAATTAATAAAAAAAGCCTCACACTCACAGTAACCATGGAGGTCAGTAAAGTAGATCTTTTGGAAAATTCTAGTTTATGCTCTTTATAACTGAAAAAAAATCTAGTGTAATGGTCTAGCCAGAAGATATGATTACACTTCAACCAGATTTATATGGGATCTTGCTGTTATTTCTTTACCAAAAGTGCAGCTATGATTTTAGAGTGGGGACAAAGTTATCCTGAAAGATATTACATCCTCTCCCTAAATCTGCTTTACGCTGTTAGGACAAATTTATCCTATTTTTAGCTGAAGAGGCTTATACTTTTTTTTTTCCTGAAATTGTTATCCTGCTTTTCTGGAGCTTGGTGGAATTATGATTAGATGAACTTTATATGCGTTTTCATGATTGTTATGACTTATTAGTACCTCTTTAGACCCTTCTATGAAAGTTTATCTAACTCTCACTAAAAATGAGAATACTTCTTGATGTGTATGGGTTGGCACTACCTTTCATTTTGCTCAGGGCCACTTCACCACCCTCATTTGCTTTGGAAGTTTTTGCCCAATGCGAGGGAGAGACAAGGTTTAGGCGTCTAAGTCAACCTTTCCTGTATTCCCATTCTTCATCAAATGTGCTTGAAGTTGAGGTACGAAGTAAAGTTTGTGTAATTCTTGTCTTATTCATATGTTGGTCTTAAAAGTGGGTTTGGTCTTTAGTGTTTTGTTGTAAGAACTAATCCACATTGTTTGAAATAGGTGTACAGGAGAAATTACTGCTCTATTTTATTTCTTTTATTCAGGAGTAATTATTGTTCATATGACTAATCCATACAGATAGTTTTTTCTGGATAAATCCATTTGGAAGTTCTTAATTGAAGCCTTTAATGACATCCTGCTGCATATTTGCTTGTTCTTGTTCACTTTTACAACTGAAGCTTCCTTTTATAACTGGTTGTTTCAATTCTAGCCACAGTGCATTTGGAGGAATTGTTTTGTATTCTCCTGTTACCGTGTGAATGCTCTGGTCTCTTTGGTAGGTTATCTTGAAATAATAGCTTTTTCCTGAATGGAATAGGCTTTTAATTAGTTCCCAAATGGACTTATCTAAATTGGAAAGGTCAATAGGTGGTAGTACTTTTTTATGTATGTATCATAGTTTTCCCATGTTAGCTATGTAAGACTGGTGTAGATAAGTACCAACTGAAATATAATGGAGATATGTAGATGAGTACCAATTGAAATATAATGGAAATACTAGTTTGGCCCCCCAAAAAACAAAATATGGTTTGCCTTTTCAACTGTTAATGCATCTTTGGAGTTGGTGATATTGTACTTCTGATAGCAACATTTCCCCCCTAATGACTTGATGAATGTGCTGTCAGGGTCAGTTTTCGTTAAAATATCTCCTACACGAGCTTTTTTGAAACTCCTCTCCTGCACTAAAATAACAAAAACTGTCTGTTATCTTCTTGTGGCACAGGGTCTGTTAAGTTTTATGTACGTGTCTTTTGTTTTAGTATCTCTCACTTTATAGATGTACCGTGTTCATTTTTTTTTTGATAAGAGTACATTTTTTTAATTAACTTAGATAAATGAGAGTCTGTGGACATCTTCACATTTTTAGATAGATGTACCCTGTTCATTTTTTTTTTTGGATAAGAGTACATTTTTTTAATCAACTTATAGATAAATGAGTCTGTGGACATCTTCACATTTTTAGATTTCAAGTTGAAGCACTAAGGGGTGCTAACCCTATAAGATATGATATACAGAAGGATAACAATAGAAGAAAGGAGCTAAATTTATTGAATCTTTTTTTATCTGGTAAAGTAGCTAAATTCGTAGAATCTTAGCGCGTCCAACATATTGCATGGTTGGTTCACCTGTCAACAAATATAAATGTTGAACACAGATGAATCTGTGCCTGGTCAAGCCATTTTTTCCAGAAAACATCCTATCTCTTTCCATCCAAATAGGCCCAAACAAACATGTTAGGAATATCCTCCATGATTTTCCATGCCTAAAGCAAATAGCAGTTCAAGGCATCACCAAGTGACAGAATAAGACACATGGCTTCATTTTTTGTTTTTTGTTTTTATAATTAAGAGGCAGGCTTAAGTGTCCACTCACAGTGGGGAAATGTGATAACTGTCTTCTCCTTTAGCTTACAGAAATTCTGGGTGTGTTTGGACTAGAAAACAGCTTGTTTTTGCTATGTTCTTTTTTTTTTTTGCCTTTTATGAGTGATTGGATTTGGAATGATTGTGAGATAATTGGTTTCATGAAACATGAATGGATTTAAAAAAAAAGTAACCGTGCAAGAAAATAAAGCAGTTTGATTTCAAGAACTGCATTTTATATCTTTTTTTTTTCTTTTCCTGTTGTTATTACCTGTGAGAGGTGGTTCCATGCTGCTCCCTGATGGAGAACATATGCATTTTGAGGGCCTCTTTATATTTGTAACAAACTCATGGGACGAGATGAGTGTCAATGCTATCATATGCAACTAGTAGGTTTATCTATGGTGGATACTAGACTTCAGCTGGACAAAGCTAATCTGAACTAATTTTGCAACATTACTTCCCTCTTTTTTTCCATCTTTGAATTCTTATCTATGCCGGTATTCTCACATGTTTTGTCCTCTTAAAAGTTTTAAGCAGGAATGGAAAATGAGAAGATTTGTATTGTTCTATTCATTAAAGGGAATGATTACTTGTGCAGGCAATTGTTACCAATCATTTGGTTGTACGAGGCAGCTATCGAAGCCTTAGCTTGGTTGTGTATGGAAACACCACCGAAGATCTTGGCCAATTCAACATAGATGTTGATTTAGATGGCTCTTTGGCTAATACTGTTAGTGTTGTTGAGGGTGACCTTGAAGACCTTCCACCTGCATTGCGTCCAAATAATCTATCTACCGAGCAAACATTGTCTTCTTTGAAATCATTATCTTTGAAAAGTATTCCTCAGGATATTCCTCTCGAGCTCAGGCAGTTATTACAACTTATTCTTAGAATGTTGGTTTCACCAAAATTTGGACTCGTGAAAAATAAGGTTCTTACCTCCTTATTATCAGTGGCGTCAATCTATGCAACTCCTTGCTTTTCTTCTATGACTACAATGCATGAGCAACTTGGGCTGGATAAGTTGGTTTATAATCAAGAAGTTCAACTTGCAATTGCTGAAGCCAAAAAGGAGCTCTTGGAGATGCATAATAGCTTTACTTTTCAACCTGGCGACCAGTCTACTGAATTTGCAACAGATGCTATGTTGGTGGAATCTGAGATTGAGAGTGCTGCTCCAAAGCAACTGCTGGACTCCTTAAGGCACTACTACAAATTTGGTAGTAGTCCTAATGATGTTGCTCATCGAGAGCTTTCAAAGGTGATTGAATATCTAGCTTGTATGTTTACTTATGATATCATATCCTCATTTTAATATAGCTAGAAGTTTTCTGTCTATTCATTTTCTAGATGTGTCTACTTTCATATGTAAATGTTGTCGTGTATGATTCTGATTTTGATTTCTCTTTTCAGAGAGAGAATATGGTTTTCTGTTTGTCTCTGGCTCTTTTAGTGTCTTCTGCAAGAGAAAGCTGCTATCATTTTGTGAGCAGCGGTGGCATGGAACAGCTTGGTTATGCTTTTTCTAGTAGCTTGCAGAACTCTAGTGCTCTCAAATTGCTGCACCTTGGAGTTATTGAACAGGCAACTCGTCATTCAGTTGGTTGCGAAGGTTTCCTTGGATGGTGGCCTCGTGAGGATGAAAATATACCTTCTGGTACTAGTGAGAGATACAATCAATTGTTGAAGTTATTATTGCACAATCGGCGGCATGATGTAGCCTCTCTTGCCACTTATATACTTCATCGTTTGCGGTTTTATGAAGTTTCTTCCAGATATGAGGTAAATTATTTTGTTAATACCCTTCTTTCTATGTCTTGTTGTGCATTTGATAAACATTTTCTTGGGGATATGAACTCTCTCTTTCTTTCAACTCTCAATAGTGCTCCATATTGTCTGTCCTGGGAGATCTTTCTGGCTCTGGTCAGGCTACAAGTGCCACGGTGGATATACTTGCCAGTGCTAGACTTCAACTCAAGAACCTTTTGGTCAGTTAAAATTCTCTTTACATTTGGTACATCTTGGCTTTCCTGTCGTTACCTGTTTATCGTGGTATTATAATTGCTTTGTCATCCATTTTTGTTGACAAGTATTGGTGCAGAAATTAATAAATTCCTCTGGCCCAATTGAAGATCCTTCTACGGTGGCGTGTGCAAGTAAATCTTTGGTTCTTGGTGATGGTGGACAATTATCATTTAATTCAACAAGTGACTTGATTACTCGATCAAGTTGTTGCTTTTCTAACAATGACATGGATCAACATTTGCTTTCCCTTATGAAGGTATATTATAACCAACCTTTAGTAGTTCAGAAGTTTTATCTTTTCCCCGTCCCCCAACATTTTGGTTAAACTTTTCGGCAACTCAGAAAATAATTTGGTCCCCAAAAAGGGTTGACTTCTAGACAACTTGAATGCTAACATAAAAATAGAAAAAGTTGTGCTTCAAAGTTGCCTTCCTTAGATCCATTGCTTGATTTTGCCACATTTTCTGATCTTTGGTCCTCATCTGGCTAGTTGCGTAGTGAATTTTTTTGTGAATGGATCTGCTGAAAGACAATGAAGGATGGTTCCTTTATGTATTCTTACAGAAAATAGAACAATTTTTGGATGAATTATTTCTTTTGCCTTCCCTGGTCCTGAATGATGGTGGTGATAAGTAGACATAGGTATTGCACCGTGGTTGTTTTGATCTATGACCATTTTGCCTGCCTTAGTCCTTAATCCCAAAAGACAGAATGACTATTGGTGTGGATGATTCTTGAGTTTTAAGTTGTAGTTCTCACTTATCACAAAAAGAGTTTTTGGTGGTAGTTCTCATACAAATTTGTTGAAACTTCAAACTGGTTGGTAATATAGCTCTTTTAGTTTATTACTCCCTCAGTCCCAATTTACGTGACACCATTTGACTTGGTACGGACTTTAAGAAAGAAAGGAAGACTTTTGAAATGTGTAGTCCATAACAAGTCTTACATAAATGTGGATGTAAATCATCTCATAAAGTTAAATTGTTTCTAAATATAAAAATGTGACATTCTTTTTGGGACAGACCAAAAAGGAAATGGAATTGATTGAAATGCATGCTAGTTGTACAGAAACCAAATTAATAGAGTATAATTGGAGGCATTTTAGTAAACCGTCAACTCAGTTCTCAGCAGGATTCACCCGCAAGGGTGGCTCAGTTAGTTGAGCATGGGGCTTTCATAATGGAGGTCTCAGGTTCGAAACCCCCTGCCTACGACAGCAGGAGATTTTGCCTTCTGGGTCGAGCTCATCGCACAGGGGTTGCCTAGTGCGTTACCTCTCCTGTGTGGTTTGCGAGCTATGAGCTACTACACAGGAGCTGGGCTTACCCTGTTCACCCAAAAGGGTAGCAGCTGCGGGTTCCCATGTCATCAAAAGAAAAAAAAATTCTTAGCAGGATTCTATTCCCTTAAGGTAGATTTTGCGTAGAGTGAACCTCCCTAATTTTTTGATTTAGTAAAAACTGTTATTTTATTGACTTTTCGAATGACAGAGATGCTCTCTTTCAAGTTTCACATATGTGGCTTCTTTCTATAGCATGGAGAGATTCTTTAGTTACTGAAGCAGACCGATAAGGCTTCCTGGCAGTAAAATAGCAAGTTAAACAGATATTATTTGTCTAATTAGTCCAACATTGATTGTGTCGGATCCTCCATAAGCTATTGTTTCAAACGCACCCTTAATTTTTGTTTATTGTTTGCCAATCTATCTGAATCACAGCGAAAATATATCAGTGAGGGATCCAGCAATCCAGAAAGTAAAAAAAAAAAGCGAGTCTTTAATTCTTAGTGCGAACTACTTGTGGTTGTGGATATCCAGCCAATGATTTCCCTGAAGCACACTTACTGAACCCCTATTTCTAAACAACAATCCATGTAACCAGTTGAACTTGTGGTCCTACTTTGAAATAGACTGGTGATGTGAACACAAAAGGAGTATATCATGTATAAATACTTAATAAAAAAAGGGTTGGAATATCTTGAAGAATTTGATAAAATCTTACATGTATAATAATCAGAGTTCACCCAACTTGTACAGAATGTGATGAGTAGATTTACGATCATTCTTTGCCATTGCTAGTTGAGATGTTCCAATTCTTGATCAAGCATTCTTATGGATCTAGAAAGAGATTCCAGACCTTGACTCCATTCTAATAGGGATTATGCACGAACCAATTTATTTCTTTGAGGCTTATATGGACTTTTCTTTCCCCATATTTTCTTTTGCTAACCCCATTTAAATTTTTGTCTATGATCAGTTTTCCTAATTCCATGTAATTAGCTCCGACTGAACTCTCTTTTTTTGTCTATCTAGTTGTTATTTTGATGTCGTTGTGACTTCATTCACTGGTCCTTTAAGTATATTTTTGCATGTTTTTTGTAGCCTGAATTAATCCATTGCAATATTTTCAGAGCTAGGAAATTTTGGGGTTAAGATTTAAAATGATCAAGCTTTGGGCCTTTGACGAGTTAAGATTGAAGGCCACAGTTATAGTTTGTGTGCAAATCTAGTTCCTCTCTTCCCAATGAAAAAAGGACAAATACCAAACAAATGAAATACAAACTTGTAAAACAGAGGTTTTCATTTTCAAAAAAGAAATGACCTTGTAAAACAGCTGTTTTTAAACTCCTTACAGGAGTTCCCATATTGTAGTCATTCTTAGAGTTATCATTGCAGCGATTCCTCCAAGATTACTGCTATGGTCATTCTATTGGGTTACTTTCCTCCTTTATTCTTGCCTTTCTTTGACTTTCCAGAAAGTCTAGTTCATTGATCTTCTTGTTAATTAAACTCTGTGTTGAAACTAATTTTATCAAATCTTTTTGTTTTTTGTTTTTTGTTTTTTCTTCTTCTTGTGAGCAGGAGATGGGTTTCCTCCCTTTGTCTGCCGCTCTATTGTCATCTTCTGCTTTATGGTCTGACACAGCCTGCACGGTAGACTTGTTTGTGGATATTGTATCATACTTTGAGGCCATTGTTCTTTCTCTTCTTTCTACTCGCTCAGGTTTGGTTTATTTTAATATTATATGTTTTGGTTTTTCCAACTCAGTTCCATGATAGTGTTACTTAACACTATCAAACACTTCAAAGTTTTTCTGTTATACTTATCCTATTTTCAGGGTTGATATTTCTTGGTCGCGACCCTGAAGTTGCCACTACAATAATTCATGCCTTAAGGGGTGCTGATAATTGGAAGAAGGAAGAGTCCATTTCCCTTCGACATGCATCTGTCCTAATATCCAAGGGTTTCTTTTGTCACCCACGTGATGTTGCACTGATCATTGAGATGCATTTGAAGGCAGTGAGTTCTGGTTATTGTTGAATATCCATGTCTTGTTTCTTTGTTCCTCTAAACTCTGCTGTGTCACCTAGACATGAAAGAAACAAACCTCTCACCGCATACTTCTTGTATACGAGCTTGTATTTTGCCCTTTTTGTAATGAGATTTATTACTTGATAAAAAAACAATTCTCCTCGCAGATCCTCGGTCCTTACCCTAACTCTTTGTGTTCATATTTTCTCTCTGGTAATCAACTGTATTTCTGTTTCTTCTTGTACCTGTTGCAGATCAATGCCATAGATCGTTTATCGTCGTCAGGTCCAGAGTCTGAAGATTTGTTGTGGGTGGTATGGCAGCTCTGTGGTCTTGCCAGGTAAGAGCTGTTTTTATTTCATGCTAAATGTTTACAATCTGTAAGACTTTTAACTAATGCTTTTGAGATGTTCCCCAGATTCGATTGTGGACGCCAAGCTTTGTTGGCTCTGGTTCATTTCCCCGAGGTAATATGCTCTTATTCTGCATCGATCAAATAGAAAGTGGAAATATTTCAAAGCTTCATGTGTGAGGGTTACTGGCTAACACAGTTACTGTAGTCATCCTTGTTATTTATGGTTTATCATTTATGGGTTTATTTTGAAACAACAGAGTTTTCCCTTGTTCTCAATGATATGCATTTGACCATCTCAGGTGTCTTATTTCCATGGTCTGAAATTTCTTTTGTATAATGTAGGCTCTTTCAGCTTTAATTGTGATACTACACTCAGTCAGGGAATTGGATCCATTTGCCCCAAATAGTGGTACTTGAGAATTCATTTTGCAGCAATTTTCAAACTCAAGAAAATATGGAATTGGTGCTACTTTATGCTGATTACGTTGAATATTTTTTAAGTCTTTGCATTATGTCTATTAACTTCTTGATTTTTTAGGAGCTTCACCTTTGAACCTTGCTATCTTTCACTCTACGGCTGAAATTTTTGAGGTCATTGTTTCGGACTCAAGTGCATCATCTCTGGGGTCTTGGATTGGGCATGCTAAAGAACTTCATAGAGTCTTACATTCCTCCTCCCCAGGATCCAGCAAAAAAGATGCTCCTGCTAGGCTTTTGGACTGGATTGATGCTAGTGTGGTGTACCACAGGAGTGGAGCAATTGGTCTTTTACGCTATACTGCTATCTTAGCTTCTGGAGGAGATGCTCACATGGCCTCAACAAGTCTTTTGGCATCTGATGGCATGGATGTTGATAATGTCATTGGGGATTCTTCCTGTACTGATGGTAATATCATAGAGAACATGCTTGGGAAACGCATCACTGAGAAGGACTTTCCTGGTGTTCTTCTTCGCGACTCATCTGTTGTTCAGCTGACGACAGCATTTCGAATTTTGGCATTTATTTCTGATAATTCGGTATGACAGTAATGATATTTTTTTGATCATATTACATGTCTCAGTAGGAAACTCTTGCATAATATTGTTGTTTGTTGGTACTTTTACCTTAAACTAAATATTATTGTTGTTTGTTGGTAAAGGCTGTCACTGCTGCTCTTTATGATGAAGGCGCTGTCATGGTTATCCATGCAGTTTTGATCAACTGCAGGCTCGTGCTTGAGAGGTCCTCAAACATATATGGTCAGTTTCTCCAACCATCATGTTTGCTTGAATTTCAAGATTCAGCTATGCTCATACACGTACACTTTGCTTTCCTAACTTCTGACCTCATGTTGGATGTTTTAAGTATTCATAACATACTATGAAGGTGACCTTCTAGCTTCTATCATACATTGAAATTATCCGAATGAAAAAGAAAATAATAAATGTTCAACCATATTTTCTGACTGTGGAACACTGGTCAAAACCCCAATCAGAAGAACCTAGGTCTAAGTTGTGCATAATTTTTTTTTGTAAAATATGTAATAGCAGTTAGCACCACCATTTATTACCTATTTATTTAATAAGTTGGTTTCCTTGTACAAAAGGTTTCATGATTTAATCAATTGTAGTATTTGGTGCTTTCTTTGTGTTGCTCAGGGTAGAAGTTTTCTTGTTAATTCTGTCAAAACATTTAATATGCGAACTTCTTTGGGGTAACAATGGTGTCCGAGTCAATTTGCATACACCTCCATTTTTAGACTAATGGAAACAAATCACCTAACTTTTTTGCCTCTGCTAGATTCGAAATGTAGTCTCCTATGGACATTCCAATTTATTGACTGCTAAGCCACCCCTTTGGGTGCGACACAAAGACTTGTGTAATCTTAAAAAGTGCAATTTCATGATCAGTCTTGATAAGGACTGATTGTCTCAAAGAATGGAATTTCATGGTCAATTTTAATAGTGATCGAGAGGATGTGCAACTCCTTTTGGATTTAATTCTCTATGTTGATTTAAAGAAAGTAGCTATAAAACGTGTTTCCCTAAAAGCGTGTGAAGAATGTCTCGTAGGCCCCAAGAGTTGGTTCAAGTGGAAAAGTTGAGCGACTTGTGAGTTAGGTCCCAGGTTCGAGCCCTACACCATTTGAACTAAGCATGGTATTTAAGTGGAGAAGGGTAAAGGGGTGGTGGGTCTATTATCCCGAGTTTCGAAAGCCGTGATTGGTCCTAAAGGGTTGGACCCAGGCAGATTTCTTGGTCAGAAAAAAAGTTTTCTTCTATGGCCTTTGTTGTTAAAATTATACTAGATGATATGAGGATTGCTTTATAAAAGTTTATATGTTTGGCATTGATCCACACAAATGCAAGGATAATGTAGCGAAGTTTATGTTACTGCTATTTCTTTTCATTTTAACGTCATTTTCTAAAAGTAATTAAGTGCTCATCATGAAATTTCTAAGATGCCATACATACTTCACCACCAATTCCCTCACCAACTAAAACTTCTTTAGTAGCCATCCCTCTTCCTCTCAACTTGCCCTTTGTAGGTACATTATGAAAATCTGGAAAAAGAATCCTGCTTAATTCCATTCCACTGTGGCCAGCAAGAGCCCCTGGAAAACAAAAGAGAAAAAACTCCAGATTTGTCAGCTCCGTCAACCAAGTCGCATCAATATGCTTATATGCAAACTATAAGCTTCCCTTTTGATGAATAATAAATTAGCATGCTTTGGAGTTTCTTCTTCTTAGAGATATCTGTCATTTTGACCCTAATGCTCTATGTACTTTGTTCTTGGAGAGCCTTTTAGGAAGATCTAACTTAGGTTTTCTTATGAATATTGTACTTTCATTTAGTTGTGGCATCACATAATCAATAACTTTCTCTATTTTACTTTCTGTTTTTTCCTGACTTCAGAAAGTATATGTTCATTACAATCTTTTCATGTTTGTTTCCATTTTTCCTTGAGCAGATTACTTAGTTGATGAGGGCACAGAATGCAATTCAACTTCGGATTTATTACTGGAACGTAATCGTGAACAGACCCTCCTTGATTTACTAATTCCCTGTCTGGTGCTGTTGATTAACCTGTTGCGGAAGCTAAAGGTTTGTGGTGACTATTTTAAGGGAGAAAGTACTTGCTGTTATATTTTCAAGTTGCTTCTTTCAGTGCCAGTCTTCAAATGCTTGCTCTTTGCATTACCTCTCCTTCCTCCTTGAAACATAAAGCAGGTTGACCTTCCAAGAGCATTGCCATATTTATGTCCTGAAACAAGATTCTCCTTCTTTTATAAACTAGTGAGGGCTTATGTTAGCACAATTAGTATTTAGCTCATGCCAAAACAGAAGTTACAAGATGTTTGAAGTAATTGCTGTCTATTGTACTGTTAAATCTAATTCAATGAGCTGTGTCCCTTTTCTTGCACATCTCTGGTTTGGTGGTTACCTTTTATAAGCTTGATGATCAATCTTTTCCCAAGTTCTGCATTGCACAATATATTCCTGACAGAGTTAAGTTGTTTTTAGGAAGCTAAGGAGCAGCACAGGAATACTAAACTAGTAAATGCTCTTCTACAGTTGCACAGAGAAGTGAGGTTAGGGAAACGTCTTACACGTCTTGCATTTTCATCTAAATCCAGCAATGCTTTTCACCTAGTTTATCCTTTCTTTATTTAACTATTTTTATTTCTCTGTTGCAGTCCGAAGTTAGCTGCCTGTGCAGCAGATGTATCCTATCCTTACCCAAGTTTTGCACTTGGGTTTCAAGCTGCTTGCGATCTTCTAGTTTCTGCATTAGCCTGTTGGCCCGTTTATGGTTGGACCCCTGGCCTTTTTCATTTCCTCCTAGATAGTCTCCATGCAACTTCGGTGTTGGCGTTGGGTCCCAAGGAAATTTGTAGTATGCTTTGCATATTGGTATGTGACATTTGATAACTTGGTCATTCTTTAGCAGAAAGCTTGATATTCAATTATTTATAGATATGTCGTGCTTGATGCTAGCGTGAATCTGACTATATCTTCTCTGGATCATATGCAAGAATGATTTATTCGCAGAGGAAGGGGTCTGGCTTTGGGAAAATAGAGCACCCAGATTGAGTGTCCTGAGAACCTTGGCTGTGAGGACTTTATTAGGGCCTAAGAAGGAGAAGGAGATTAATTGGTTCTTGCAGGCTGGACTACGGGAGAAGCTGCTTGGCCAGTTGAAACCACACTTGGGCAAAATTGCACAGATTATCCTATGTTTCTCCGCCAGTGTAAGTAATTATTTATCAATCCCTAGTTATCTTTCTTTTATCTTCAGATGTTTATGTCTGGTTGTAGGGGTTTAGTAGGCAGTTCTGGAGAAAATTATCTTTTATCCTTCATTTGCAATTTGTCTGATGATTAAGGTACAATTTATCAGACATTGGTGGTCATCCAAGACATGCTGCGAGTGTTCATTATTCGCATCACATGTATAAGCGGTGATAATGCTTCAGTACTTCTACAGCCAATGTTATTGTGGATTGGTGATCGTCTTTCTGAAAAATTGCCCATGTCTGATTTGGATGCTTACAAGGTCATATTTACTTAACCCTCTTTACATGTGTCGTGGCAATATTAGTTTTTCTGATCTTTTTCCAGGTTATCAACTTGAACTTGTTTTCTTATGATTGCAAACTGTTCTCTTTCAGGTCCAGCGATTGCTCTCCTTTCTGTCTCTACTATTAGAGCACCCATATGGAAAGGTCTGCATTTACTTAGAAATTCAATCTGCTTTACTAGTTTTACATATGTATCTGTTACTAAGAATTCACTTATAAGTTCAATCTGCTTTAATAGTTTTACATATATATCTTTACTAAGCAGCTGAATGTTATCTGCTTACCACATTTTTTGCGCTCAGCGGTTATTCTTGAAGGAGGGTGGCCTTCAGATGCTAATCAAGGTTCTAGAAATGTGTTTAGCTGCTGCTAGCTTGGATGCAAAACAGTTAGCTCAGAAAGGGTTTTCACTTCTTAGTTGGTGTGTCCCTGTATTCAAGTCCATTCCACTACTTAGTGAGTGCAAATCTTCTCTGCAAACCCCGGGAATAGTTGAGAGGTAAGCTACGGTTGCATGTGTTCAGCAATCTGGTTTCTTGTGTAGCTCTTTTTGGTTGTATCGAGCAGTGTTCAGGAGAGCGTGTGCTTCACTTTCTATTATCTTCTTCTTCTTCTTCTTAACAGAGTATTTATATGTTAACAGTGACTATATGTTGCTGAATTTTTTCTAAAAAGAAAAATTATATGTTCTGGTCTATTATGCTGTTCACAGAGCATTTATATGTTAACAGTGACTATGTTGCTGACTTTTTTCTATAAGAAAAATTATATATTGCTGATTTTTTTTCCTGCTAGTGTTCTGGAAAAAAATGGAACTACCTTGCTGACTTCCCCCCTAAATCTTAACAGTGATTAAAAAATGTCCCAGTCTAACCTGGCTTGGGAATATGGTACTAGAGCTAGTGTGACCAATTGGAGCAAAGTTACATATATTTTTTGTGACAATACATTGAACTTTTACTTATATATAGTGTCTCTATTTAATTTAGTCTTTTTTACAAAATTGCGCTTCACCTCAATGAAGCTTCACGCTTCGCTTAAAGCGTGAAGCAGGGCCTTGTCGCTTTTTTCCGCTTCATACTTTCCTGAACACTGGTACCAAGTTTCCGTGGTTTTCTATTGATGCTTATGTTTCTGGTGTATTTATTGTGATTTCCAGACACGTCCCTGAAGATATGACTGCTGAAGAAAGTTGCTTGCTTTTGTCTTTGCTCCTTAAATTTTGCAAGGTATGTTCCTATTTGTTATCTGTTTTTATTTATGGCTTAGGTACGATTGCACATGGGTGGCTGTGCATCTTATTTATGCTCTATTGGTATTTGCTTTCTGGAGATCAGTTTAAGATTTTCGTTAAGCATCTTGATCAAAAAAGATTTTGGTTAAGCTTCTGAGTTTGGCAGCATTCAGATTTGTTTGGATTTTGATTTGTATGTTATGTTGCACTGTCTAATATTATGGTACATTGGCGTTTTCTTCCTGTTGTTTTTTATTCGGCTGGCTGGGAACCATCGGTTTTAGTTATTTTTTACATTTCATTTCTTTTTGTAATCAGTGCATTATAATATTTGCTCCTTTCAGTCCTTTAGGAAAATTAAAGCATTTTCGTTCTTGAACTAGTACTCGTAGTATCCGTCTTTTTGAAGATCTTGATTCTCCTATTATGACTCTTTGGGTTGATGTTTTGATATACAAGGGTCTTTTTGGTTGACGAAACTTTTTTATTCACACTATTCTATTTTAAAACTATCTGCTAATTTTTGGTTTCCATATTTTGCAAAACTTGCTTGTAACGGTTGTGTACTTCTCCATTTTCTTATTCCTAAAGGAGGTGGATGGGTAGTGGGGGAAGAAAGAATGTACAAAGTTCAGTTTTTAGCCTTTAGATTGAAGATCCAAGTTAGAGCAAAAAGTGTTATAAGACGAAGTAGAAAGGACAATGGAGTGCTAAGAGATCCCAAACAAAAACTGTTATAAGACGAAGTAGAAAGGACAATGGAGCGCTAAGAGATCCCAAACAAAAACTGTTAGTATAGTTTGTAAGCATCCCCTATCCCCAAGATATGTAGTAGCATATCTCCAACAACCATCTCTTTCCCTTAACTTTTCTCAATCATATATATATCTCACATGTATAGGAAGAAAAGAAAAAATAGGGGGGAATTTTCGATGAGGTGGGAAACTCATGATCACTGCACAACTCCAGGAGACAGAGAAGGGAGGGGTGAAGGGTTATCTATCTAAAATTTGGTGGTAGAAGAACAGCAGCTGCCCAGATGTTTGTTGTGTTTGTTAATGGTGTTTGAGGAGAAAAGACAAATAAGATTTAACGTTTGACCAAAATTAACTAGCCGATAACTATATTGAAGCCAGCCAAAATTTGATGGGTAAACTTCTCTAACAGTATCCATCGTGTTCTCTATACCAAGTGAAAAAAAACCATTTAATTGGTTTCCACTTATATTTTCCAAGTCAGAAATCTTTGCATATCTACAAAGGAAAAAAGAAAGTGGGAAGACATGTACCACGGTCCTGATACGGCGAAATGTTTCAGAATATTTTTCAACAGGTAAAGAAAACAAATAGGCAAAGGGTATTTCAATTCAGGAGATCAAGATGAATTCCCTTTTGTTATTTTATTTTTGGTGCAAAGAAGCTCCAGTGTATACTGAAGCTATTCTAGAGATTTTTGAAAAACACCACATATGTATATATGGCTCTTGCACAACTTCTGCGCTTTGATATAAAAATCGTTGCCATTCTCAAAGTTAAATTAAAATGGGCCTTTTAAAGGTGCAAGTGTTTTCAGCTACAAGTCTCTCTATTCCTGCTATATACGACTTGCTTCTGTTGTCCTAGCAAGCATTCAGTTAGTAAATGTTTTTGAGGATAAAAGTAGTTCTATATAGAGAATTAAACTGAATATTATTTGTCTTTTCCATTCTGGTTCAAAGAGAGCTATATAGAGGATGCAGAATCACTTGTAGACTTTTTTGATTCCCTGTAATTTACAGGGCTTCCTTTGTAAATACTCGACTTACCAGTACCATCTTGGTGCTGAAGAATATACTGTTACCGTATTCAAATTTTCATCACTCACCAAGATAGCCCCCCCCCCCTCTCCCCCCACCTCCACCCCCACTTTTTTCGAATGATATCAATCGTTGCACATGACTAACCCCGTTGAATGAATTTTTAGAGAATAATTTTTTTTCCTCGGGATTGGTCTCCAATAATCATAACTTAATTCTGTGGGGAACCTTTTTATGTCATCTGATTTCAGCCCCATGTAAAATATAATTGGGGTTGTTACTGGTGCCCCGAACCTGGGTTAGTAATTTTAATCAACTTCTAACTAGGTTTTATGATGATATGACTCTACAAATACTTTTCTCGTTTTCTTTTTTTAAATGAAACTTGATTTTTTTTTTGTTATTTTTTGCTCATTTGTGAATCTTCTGACATGACTTCCTTCTGCAAAAATATCAGGTCCTACCTGCTGGAAAAGAATTGCTCTCATGCCTGCTAGCTTTGAGATTATTTTGGTCATCTGACAAAGGAAAAGATGCTCTGCTTTCACTTTATCTGAATGGTCAGTCCTCTAGCATTGAGGAGCAGGAACTGGAGAAACAATTTGAAAATGGTCTAAACCGTGATTTCACTCTTGACTGGAAGGAGCATCCTCCATTGCTATGTTGCTGGGAAACTCTATTAAGGACACCTGCTTCAAAGGATGATCCACCAACTTATACTGTTCATGTAATTGGGATATTATCCTCGGGTGCCTTGTCTTTCTGCATGGACGGGGAAAGGTCTGTTTGTCCGTGTCAATTTTTACATTTTGTATGTTGGGGACCACGTATGCATTGGTTAAGCATGAGGATTCTGCCTGTTTCTCAGGTGCATGGCCATAGTTCAAGTCCATCCGGATGCATGCCTATCATTTTAGATCTTAAATCACATGAAAGGAAGTTGTTTTGAAGGATCAGCGATCTCTTGGATTCCATATAGACCTAGCGAAAAATGGGGGATAATAGAAGAAAAAATTCTATATAAGTTTATACAAATAATTAGGATTAGGTTATAGTCATGTTAGTACATTTACTTAGGTCCAATATTTGTTATGAGTCTGTTTGTCTTGTTAGGGATTTATATGCATTAGAAAATGTAGAGAACTCCTAGTGCTAGAGAAACTTTTTTCCTTGTTGTCGTAGGATGTTTCAAATTTTATTTTATATAGCATTGGACTGAGATGAGCTTAAATGGAGCAACTGGACAATGAGGATTCATATAGCTAAACCTAAGTTGGTTGAGCTGTGGTTGCTGATGTTGTATGTTAGGATGGATATAACTTGCTTCTCAATTGATGTTGTGCGAGCACCTTAAAATTAACTTTCATGTTTATTTCTCATCCCTATTGGAGTTTCTCTGATAAGTTTTTCATTCTATCGTTTTGAAAATTTCCTGATGCTAGAGAATCGGAGCAAGCATCTTGCTTAACTGATCTCTATACGCGACAAAGAATAACTGTCTTAAATGTGATTTATCTGAAGATGAGGAAATAGTGCTGTATAGATCTAAAGAGAATGCTGAGATAGTCATATACAACTGAAGATGTAAAACAGAGTTGAATAGGTCCGGCAACTCGAGTTTCCTGCAATTTTTTTGTTTGGGTATTGGTCTTGTACTATGCATGAAGATAATACCACTTATGTATATGCTGTTCCTCATGCTTCTAACAACTGAAAGACATGCTATCAGTTTGTCTTCAGATGTGCATTTATTGATGTGGGGGCGGGTTTATGAGAGCTGTGATTAAATTTATTAATGTCCTTTATTTTGTTATCTATAAACAATTTCCGCATGCTAAACATTCTTCTGCGCTTTCTATAGCCTGATTTTATCCTATTTGGACGAATATTAGTCAATATCAGCACCATGACCTGTAAAGCTTTACATGAGATGGCACTGCTGACTAACTATTCTTGTAATTTGATGTGCACTTTTCTTAACTATTGTTAAATCTTCAGTGTGAACATGGAGAGAATTACTGCAATCAAGTACCTCTTCGGGTTTGAAAATGACAATGTTGCCATGGACGGGCTTGTTGAAGAGAGCATTGAATCTGTGGAGGAACTTGTTAATTTGTTGAAGGCAAGTGACAGTTCCTTCTTGCCTGTATTGGACACGATTTCTTTGGACCAGGTATACTTCTAATTTTCCTGTTCTTGGTTCGTTCTAGTTGTTACTTCAAACTGAATGTAACTGGATTTTTATTGGACAGGTCAAGGAGTCAGCAAGATCATTAATGCTTCTTCTGCACAAACCTACTGAGACAGTTAAGGCAGATGATATAATGAGCAGTATTCTTTTTCCTCCACCAACTGGTACCCCATGTTCCTCAAAGATACACGCCATCGTAGATGGTGGTACTGAAAGGATTGAGGATTATGATTTCAATGAATTTGGAGACAAGTTTTCATGGGAGTGCCCTGAAAATTTGCGTGATAGGTTGACACAGACAAGTCTTACTAGTAAAAGGAAGATCTCCTCAATGGAAGGGCCAAATAGGCGCGCCAGGGGAGATAGTGCCTCAGCTGAGAATGCCATACAGGGTGCATTCCCACGGGGATCTCTACCTACCATTGTCCCTTCAGGTCCTACTCGTAGGGATACTTTCCGCCAGCGCAAGCCAAACACGAGCAGACCTCCTTCTATGCATGTGGATGACTATGTTGCAAGGGGAAGAAGTGCAGATGGATCTAATAATCCTAATGTAATAGCAGCCCCACGGATAGGATCTACTAGTGGGCGACCACCGTCTATTCACGTCGATGAATTCATGGCTTGGCAAAGAGAACGCCAAAATCCTCCGGGAATTGTGGTTACTTATTCGGCTGCTGCACAAGAGAAAGCAGCAACACCTGAAAATAGAACAGACGCGTCAAGTAAATCTCGCCATTTGAAGTCTGATCCGGATGATGATCTTCAGGGAATAGATATCATATTTGATGCAGAGGAATCTGAACCTGACGATGAACTGCCTTTTCCTCAGACAGATGATAATCTACACCAGCCTGCACCATTAGTTGTTGAACAGAAGTGTCCTCGGTCAATTGTTGAAGAGACAGAAAGTGAGGTGAATGAAACTAGTCAGTTCTCTCTGGGTACACCTGTGGCCTCAAATGTTGATGAAAATGGCCAAAGTGAATTTTCTTCTAGGATGTCGGTTTCTCATCCTGAGCTGCCGTTGGCTCGAGAACCTAGTAAATCTTCAGATAGGAAATTCAATGACCTATATGAGGACACAAAATATTTCCCACCTAAAACCTCCACTATGTTCGCTTCGCCTGCTGCAGCAGTTAGTTCTGGTGTAGGTGCTTCTGCGTTTACTAAGGCTTCTCCATCATCTGTACAGGCAACTGTTGATTCTCGAATGCCACCTAACTTCTATTCTAGATCTACTGGTCAGCAAACCGTTGGTTCCCAGGGATATTTTGACCCGAAAATGCAGCCACCATTACCACCAACTCTGCCTCCTGTAACAATGTCATCCTTATTATCTCGAAGTGCAGATCGTATTGTAAGCCAATCTTCTCCATTTGTTAGCTCTATGATAGATGTCCAGCCTCATTTACCACCAGGCTTCCATGTGAGAAAATGCAATCCTTGTGTTTTATTTTCAGTTATTATTATTGTTATTATTATCGTCATCTTCATTATTTTATTATTCGTTGTTGGCTAAAAATGGTGTTTCCTTTGTAACAGGTTCAAGCTGAGTACTTATCAGGTGGTGCTTCAGCCCCTGTGACCTCCAGTTCTTTGCCAGATTCAAAGTTTGGTTGGACAACACATTCTTCACCTGGAGGATCTGTTAGGCCTCCTCCACCACTTCCTCCAACACCGCCCACATATACAATTAGCCTTTCTAATTTATCCTCGTTGAAAAATCTAACTTCTCAGACTCCAGTTTATAATCAAAGTGTTGGAACTAATGAGCTTCAGCAGACCTCCCTTGCACATTCGGGTGATGCTCGACCAGGTAACCTTTTAGCATCTGGTCCCATTCTGACAACTTATCCTCCACCTCCATTAGCACCACCCTTGCTATTCAATAGGCATGGATCAGCGCCTGTCAGTCTTTATGGAAGTAACTCTGCTCCATATCACAATGAAAAGTTCCCTGGTATCTCACAACATCCTCCCGCAATTCACTCTATACCATCTGTCACCCAACTGCAGCCACTCCAGCCCCCTCAACTTCCTCGTCCTCCACAACATCTTAGGCCACTTGTTCCAGCTTCACCGCAGTCAGAGCAAAGTGTTCCTTTGCTGCAAAGCCCCCTGCACACGCAAATGCAAATGCAGTCACCGCAGGTGTTGCATCAAGCTCAAGTTTCTCCACCTCATGTGTACTACCAGACCCAACAACAGGAGAATGTCTCACATTCTTTTACACAGCAACAAATCGAACATTCTCGCACTCAAGTTCCGCAGCAGCAAGGTGATATTGTCACCCAGCAATTAGATTCTGGGATGTCATTACAAGAGTTTTTTAGATCTCCAGAAGCTATTCAGGTACTTACGCTAACACTGACTTGTGTGTCACATTGCATTTGTGGCAACCAACTCTCTGTAGTTGATGTTATTAGGAGACTGCAAATTATGGAACACTAGAAATAGTTATGAAGTTCATTAATTAAATGGATCCACTATAGTGTCTTTCTTTTAGTAATGTCTTCAAATATTAAGTATAGAGTATTAGTTACCTAAGTTGATTTTGATAATTACCCATCATTGCAGTCTCTCTTGAGTGACCGTGACAAACTCTGCCAGCTATTAGAACAACATCCAAAGTTGATGCAGATGCTTCAGGTATGACTGCCATCTGCTTGTTATACAGTTAAATTAATTACATTCAACTGTTCTTTCTTTTGTCCTGTTGCTGTTCACATCACAACTGAGGGTTATTTCTTCTGCCACTTGTCAGACTGTTAATTGATCACCCATCTGTCTGTGTGGGTGGGTTTGTGGGGGGGGGGGGGGATTAATAACTGTTAATTGATTTGCTGATATGACACGATTTTGTATTGCTATACGGAACAGCGCTTTTTTCTCTCTTTTATCTTTTCCGGTTTCATTTTGTGACAAATTTTTTATTTGCTAGTCTCATCAATGTACCTTGGATACTTAATTGTTTTAGTAGCCTTCCTTTATTTATTTAGTTTTTGTTTTCTATGGGGAATGTGTCAAAATGTGTAGAAAGTTCCTAATGATGCTAATGGTTTGGCAGGAGAGATTGGGCCAACTCTAACTGGGATACCAGTGGAATCATGGCTACATTCTTGCTTCTTTTTGTCTTTTTGCCTGTAGAATATGGAACATATCGCGGCCATTATTGTTTGTGAGCTGCTAAATGCAATTGTAGAAGTTTTGGAGAAACAGCGGTCGCCCTCTTGTACAGAAATTGTTGTATTAATGGCCCAATCAATGTTTATAAACCTGTATGTCATTGTACATTACATTTAGTTTGTTAGCTTTAGAACTTCTTATCGTTGGATGTGTACTAAATTTTGTTGCAACTAGCATAGCTGTTCAGATCAATGTGTTTGCATTCATCGCACCTTTTCTTTATCTTTTCTCTCGTGGTTTGATTTTCATCTTCTGAAACCATGTGGTATCACATATGTAGTTCTTTTTCTTTCATTGAGCCCCATATTTGCCAAGTCTGCGTGGCTTCAAAAAGACCGTAGGTCTTTCGATGCAACTTTCTTTTTTCGTGATTTTAGGTCCACTTGTTTCCTTTTTATATTCATTTATTATGGTTTCACACCTATAGACTGGTTTCATCTAGAGGGTTGATACAGGACATGGTAAATCATATCAAACAATCTTCTCTCATTTTATCCTTGATGTGTACCACTACTACCACCTTTTGTTGGATGTGGTCATTTCAAGTTCTCTTTTTTTCACCAGAGTTTGTTCATGAAAGCTGCAGCTACTGTGATATTACCTCCTCAAAGCCTACGATAAATCTATTATTTTTGTTTCAAGTGTTGTCATGGGAAAATAAATAAAAGTAGATTCTTTGATAAGATGCGATATTCCTCGGCTTCTCAAGAGGATATACGAGATGCCTTGACAATTTATATATATACACGTGAACATAAATTACTCGGACTTGACTACACCATCTTTAACCAGCTTGTGATTGCTTTTTAAAAATTATGATTTGCTTGATAAGTTGGGCGATTGTGAACAAATAATATTTTTATTTCTTTGGCTAAGCTTTCATCGTAACAAATCTGCAGAAAGTAGTACCTTCTTTGCATGGGAAATAATAGGCGACATTCAGTACACAATGTGTAGTATATTAGAAGCTCGTCTTGCTTCTCTTATTACTACATCCAGCAACATTAATCAAAAGAGTACAATGCATGAAATATATTGCCTCTGTTTTTTTTATCTTTGGAAGCTCATGCTTCTCTTATTACAATTACGTTAAGCACAATCTCAGACATTCAAATAAATTGATAAGCGCGTAATTTGATAATCTATTTTTTCCTTCAATCCTTGATGAGTTAATTAGCCTCTAATCCTTCTTAAACATAACCCTAAACGGGACATCACTCAAAGCCAAACGTCTCAGTCCATCCTGAATGAAGATGCCAACATCTTTGCAAATGACCTGGCAGAAATTGCAAACTGTAGGACAATAGACCAGCTTAATTATGTTCGAATTTCTCAATCTTGAACCAGTTGCTTATAGTTTCCCTACCAGGATTTTCCTCATTACCACCAGTGCTGACAAAGTATTTTCCTGTCGTTTCATCAAAGTCACCCAGCTTCCACAGGGTTGTCTGAATACAGATGGAGGCTGCTGAAAACTTAATATTTAAATCAGTGGATTCACGAATCACCCCTTTCTTTGGATTCAGTGGTTTAAAGGTCAATGGAAGGCCGTTCTCGATCTAATGTTGTTCTTGGACAACAGCATCAAGTGGACATGTTTTATTGCCAATACTGTCCATGGTGAGTCCACCACCTCTGCCACGGACCACTGGCAAGATGTAGTAATCAACGCCCGTTCGGAGTATCTTTCCGGCCGGAGGGGCTTCGGCTGCTGAGGAGAGGAAAGAATTAGAAGAGATGGCGGCCCACTATTCCTACGAAAAAAAAAACCCTGCCCTCTCCAAATAGTCAAGGATGAGGAAGGGAAGGAAAAGTTGGTTGGTCTTCATTTTGAGCTGTATTTGGTATGTGGTGTTAATGTAATGTTGCAAATGGAATGAAGGTTTCTTGGGGTTTTATAACTATGAGAGTTGAAGAAATGCACACGGCCATAGGATCAAAAGAATTAAAGAAAATTCGTTTTCTTATTTGGGTGGTGTTTGACTTTCACATAATCCCAGAATTTCTAATTCTAGATCAATCTCAGTTTTAAATTACTACTTTCTGACAAATCGATAAGATACCGAGAAAATGATGAGCATGTATAACTCATTAAACAATGCGCTTTAATTACAAGTTTATGGCTGGTACATTATGCAACTACTTTTTCCTCTAGCTTCATTTTACTTATAGTATATGTATATAATTCTTTTCCCGGTCCAAGTTTCAACATTCAAAAGGTCAAACCTAATCAGGTCAACATTATTTATTGGAATTGCATGCAGGTCACTAGTTCTGCGCAAAGGTATATAACTCTACTTAATCACAATATTTTATTGAGATTAGATCATGCATTAGCTAAGCATATAGGCCGTGGTTTTCAAAGGATAAGATGATCTGGATGCACCTCACATGATGTGCCAAACATCATCTCTTAAAGTATCCATCAGAGTAGAAAATGGAAGTGACTTACTTGTACTGCTGATGCTGTTGGTGTTGCGCGGATTCCGGGCTGCTGTAGACTCTATTTTTTCTTTAACAGTTAAACCAATTTCTTTTGAAAAAAAGAAACAATGATCAGAATATACACTCTAGATTGTTGCAGTATTGCCATCCTAATAGTGCCAGAAATACAATGACTAAGGCAAGGAATCGGGTGGAGAAGAAGAGAAATAGAACTTACAACTCCAAAAGAAACTAGTCTAAAAATGCAATACGCAAAAAAAAAAATACCAACAACATAAGTGCAAAAAATACATTTGCACATCGCCATGAACAATAATTAACACAGGAGGACATACAGTATTGTGTTAGCTTAGTGTCTTCCGTAGTTAGAGCTTTTTGTCTTTGATCCCAATCATCACACATAAATCCAGGGCAGAATATTTTAAAGCTGCCAAAAGACTACATTTCTGCAGGATTAGTTAAAAGATCCAAATTTGATTGCTTTAGAATTGTATCTAATACCCTGTAAATACCATCATAAACATGTTGTCCGGAAGGTTCGGCCACAAATTCATGAAGAATTCCCTTAATTTCTACCCAACTACAGCCAGGTTTTTTCTTGATTCTTTGATCTCTCATCATCTTCACTGTCCTGGAAGCATCTTCCAACATATTACCAGAGTTGTACAAATTCCAAAGTAGTACATACACCCCATCATCGTGAGGTTCCAGTTCAAGTGCTTTTCCCGCAGCCATTTCAGCTAATTCCAAATCTCTATTCGCGACAGAAGCACTCAGGAGTGATCTCCATATGACAGAATCTGGTTTCATAGGCATTTGGTGAATCAATCGCACTGCTTCTTCTAAATGTCCCACACGACCAAGGAGGTCCACCATACATCCATAATGCTCTATCTTAGTTGCACAGCTAGTGTCATTCTTCAGCCTGTCGAATAATTCCTTCCCCTCATTAACTAATCCAGCATGGCTACAAGCGGAAAGAACTGAGAGGTAAGTAATCTCATTTGCAGTCACCCCAGATTCCAACATGTCGTAAAAAATCTCAAGGGCATTTCTTCCTCTACCGTGAAGTGCCAAACCTAAAACTATACTGGTCCACGAGAAAGCATCCTTCTTTATCATTCCCCTAAAAATCGTCATAGCAAAATCAAGATTCCCACTTTTGGCGTACATATCAATCAACGCATTATTCACACCAACATCCATAGCTAAATCAGCTACCTTGTTTACATATCCATGAATAGACATCCCAAAATCCAGAGCTCCAATATCAGCACAACCAGATAACACAGCAACTATTGTGATTGAGGTCGGGCTGTCATCACCTTCCTTCCTCATTCTCTTAAACAGCTCCAATGCCCTAACCGGTTCTTTACCACGTACACATCCTACAATCATCACAGTCCACGAGATGGCATTTCTGTGAGACATTTCCTCAAACAACTTCCAGGCAGACTTTATTTCGCCGGAAACTACAAACCCGTTGAGCAAACTAGTCCAGGTAGCAATATCCTTAACTTGCATACTGTTAAATACACGTCGAGCCAAATGGATTCTCTTCGTGCGGCTATACATATCGATTAGAGCATTACCCACAATTGGTTCGGGTCGATTAAGAAATTTATACACCATACCATGCACTGTTTTGCCATTAATTAGGTCTTGTGTGCGAGCACAAGCTGATAGAGCTGCAACTATGGAATGTGAATCAGGTTTAAGAGAAGTGGAAACCAATAAGTGGGTGAATAGACAAAAGGCTTTGGTATGTTGTTGTAATTGCAAATGTAGAGATAGAAGACAAGTCCAGGACACAATATCTGGTTGGAGAATTTGATCGAACACCTTGTGGGCATGAAATGGTTTGTTCAGTTTGGTGTATATATTGACCAATTTGCAGGCAAAAGATTGATGAGATTGGGTGAAGACACCACATGTGATTGACTGAGCATGAATTTGCTTAATTAAATTTTCATGGCTTATGCATTTGTTAAGTAGACGTTTCAAAGTGGTAGCTGTTACTACCAGTTTCTTACTGTTTTGGATCATCAAACTGCCAATACTTCAATAACTAGATTGTTAAAGAATAATAGTGATTATGATTTTTGAATACCAACATTAATACAAGTGACATTGAAACCTAAGGAATTAGATAGCTTTTACTCTTAACTTCCAATACATATATTTCTTAAGTTTCAGATGTCTCAAAATATTTGATGTGTTTCAATAAATATAAGGAATATCTCAAAAAAAAATGTGTAAAATATATAAATACAACATAATTTATAATGAATCTACAACAGATAAAAGAAGATAATAATAAATGATACAAATATGAAGACTTTTATGTCAGCCAATCTGACGAAGAAAGTAAAACAGAACCAGAAAATATTAATTTTATTAACCAATACACAGATAGTGAAAATAGTTCTAAATAAAATGGAATGACAAGAAGGAAAAAGTCTAATGTTTTCGGTTGCATAAATCTTAAGCTAGTTTGTGTTGATCTCATTGGTTCTTTTTTAATACTTTGTCTAGATCCTTCTATTTGTGGTTTTGCCTTTTATGATGGTATTATGGTTCTATTACTAAAATCCATATATATTTTTTCAGGTATGGTTATTTTGGAATTTTCTTTGTGTTCTATTTGGAATTTAGGGTACATTATAGATAAAGAATGATTACAATTGCAAGAACATATAGTGACAAAGATAAATTAGAAACCAAAAAAGAAGTACAACAATTTCTAGGAGTAGTAAATTATGCTTCAGACCATATAAAAGATTTAACACTCTTAAGAAAACCATTGCAAGAATTAACTAAAAAAATATAACATTCGAATGGAAAGAAGAACATACTAAAGCTATAAACGAAATTAAGAAAAAGGTAAAATCATTGCCAAAACATAGAATACCAACGGAACTAGATCAACTAGAACTTTTTACTGATGCTAGTGATATAGGATGGGGAGCGGTCCTCATAGCTTATGATAAATATGATATAGATAAAAAAAAAATCACTAATTTGTGGATATGGAGGTGGAACATGGAAGCCAAATGAGAAAAATTATCATATCAATGAAAAAGAACTATTAGCTGTAAAATTTGGAATAAAAAAAAATTCAGTATCACCTATTACCAGTAAAATTTATTGTTAGTACTGATAATAATACTCAAGTAAAAGCTTACTAACAAAATAGATCTTTTACCAGAATTAAATAAAAGAAGAAAATGACAATCATTCTTTTGTTGTTATGATTTTATTGTTAAAAATATCTGTGGGACTAAAAATATTCTAGCTGATTTTCTTAGCAGGTACAACCATGTCAAGCCAGAGTGACAACTTTGATTAGTATATTACCAATGTTATGAAAATTATCAACCAAAACCATGGAATCCTTATCACCAAATTACAAGAAAATATCCATCTCATAAAATAACTCACTGAAGCAATACAGAACAAACAAACCCTGAAAACCTTACAAAAACCCCAATCCCCTATATCTACTCCTGACAGTCTAAATAAACCTACTACAATCCCAACACCTTTTGCATCCAAGCTTGCAACCATGACATCTTCTGTAACCTCTCCATCTCCCCAAATATCAGTCATGGTAACAATGAGTGACAAATTGAAACATACACCTGACTTCATTACTGCATATGAAAAGATAAATAAATTTTATGATTATAAATCTAACCCCCATATTTTAAGAAGTGCAAAAATAAGTAAATATCCTAGATTTTTATGTAGTCAAAATGCTAACCCTGATATTGTGTCAAAATTATTTACTTATGATTATTTATTGACAAAATAATAGTAGATGATATTTTTTATAATATTTCTAAACTACCTAGTATTATAATAGAATCTGCTAAAGCAATGATGGAATCTTTTGGAAAAGGTATATACAGTATACAACTATTTGGTGCCTCAACGAATTTGACAGAAAAACCCATTGTAATATGTCAATTATTTAAAACTGGTAAAAATAGCAATATTAGCGGTGATGATGAAGATCTCAAAATGAAGATATCATGTACATTGAAAAAATTTCAAGAATAGTTAAATGTCAAAAGAGCTATTGGACTGTTAACTTTGAAATCAAAGATAGAATATATGTTAAAGGCTAGAAAGGCCTGCATAATTGGAACAACCAAAGGTGGAGAAGTTGAAGAACTTATTACCATATACTACAATAATGATATATTATCCCAAGGCACTATGAAACTTACTAACATGCACGATCGGATCATGAACATGAAACATAGACATACCAAAGCAACTATGGAGCAATATCAGCTTTTAACAAGCCAGAGAAAAAGGCTTGTAATCAGTATTAAAAATGTTACCAATACAACCCATACTATTAAAAAGGAAGGATCTTCTAATTCTTTTGCATGATAAAACAAGGCCCAATGTAGTCCAACTACAAAAGGCTCATATTACCAATAATATTACCATCATATTACAAAAAATCTTCACGATGCAATGAAGACATTGAAAGAAAAAGCTACAACCACTCTTTGACAAAGATGCAACAAGAACAAGGTGCAATAAAGGAATTCAAGAAAGAGAAAGCTAGAACAACTTTTTGACAAAAATGCAACAAAACAAAATGCAATAAAGGCATTCAAGAAAGAAGAAGCTGCAATGCAACAAGACAAGACAACTTTCGTGAAATTACTATAGACTTTTTGAAAAAACATGTCAAATTAATGTATACACTTTACGACTTTTTAGTAATAGTACAGCCGTCATACTACTGTAGAAATAATGTAATCAATTATGGAAACAATCTTGATGTTATCTATATAAAGAGCCTCATATTAAAAATCTGCAATAAAAATCTTCCTTTGAAAAAACTTCAATACCTAGCTAAACCTCCTCTTAGTCTATAATCAATACCAAGAACAATATCATAATACCAGAGAAAAAACACTTTGAAAGTTTATACTTAGAACCATATTAGTCTATAAACCTGCATCTTAAAAAGAATTTTAGAAAGAGCTTGTTGAGTCTCCTAGCACCTAGGCCATTAATCCCGTAAATTCAGTGGAGAAAGAAGGGAATCAAGTAACAGGGTGGGTGAGCATTCCGGTGATCTAAAATTCTGCTAAGAGATATAATTTTTAGACTATGTGTTTTAAATTATAATCTTAATAAGTGTAGGCTCTGCAATTATGATGTTAATATTTGTTAAAGATTATAGACTTTTATTTTAAAAATAAATTTTGAGTTAATAATAACCGCTTCCATGTTACATCTTTGTTATTTGATAGATTTTAAAGTTAACTCAAGTATACTACCATCTAGATTCCTACTCTCTTTAGGGTGAAAAGATCCGAAAACGGAAATTGGTATGTGTTTCAATAAATATACGGGATATCTCAAAATATTTGATTCATTCTCTTTCTTCCTCTGTTCATATGTAAATTCATACATCCCACATATGGAGTTGGATAAAATTCATTGTCATTCGGTTAACGAAATAGAAATGTCATCATTGCTATATCATTTATCTAATCTATCTAATTAGATGAATTTTTACATATATTTAGTGATTGAGTGAATTCTATCAAGTGTTAAAAGAAAATAAATGTAGGGAGGGAGGGAGGGAGGGAGGGAGGGAGAGAGTAGAAGTAGGAATGACGAGGAGGAAATACAACACCAAGCTGCTCCATCAATCAATTAGGTGAGTTATCACATACTACAAATGTACTGCAACTTTTGTGTCAACAAGCTGCTCCACAGCCTTAATTGATACTAATCTACTTAGACAGAAAATTACAAGCAGGCTAAGGCATGCATGCACTACATGTGTTGGACAATAATCACCCTCCCTTGTTCTCAAATATTCCGGAAATGCACCAAGTTCTTGTATATGCTTGCTCCGGAGTCGAGGAACCATAACTATGTTTCTACTTTGAGCAACTCCAATAGAATGTCCCCTGGAAAAGAGGATAAATTAACACAAGCTCGCAGAGAGGACTACACACATAGCCTTCAACAGCACATCTAAGGTCAGGATAATTGTCCCGTTCAATTTGTAAGTGAATTTATCAATGCAATGTTTTCTTTATAATAATAAAACTGCAAGCACACTAACCTCACACCAAATGGATCATACACCTACAACCCTATCGCAAACAGAGTCCAAGTCCAAAGTGTTCTTGATACTGCACCCAGAAACAGTATTACAATACGTCATGACTTAAAACCATAAATAACAACGCATAGTACAGCCGAAAAATTGATAAGAAAAACACAATCATATACTCTACACCAAAAGATGCAAATTAACATTCTCCAGAAGTTTATGCAACCATATACTCTTCACCATAAAAAGCAATTCAAGTGAACATTCTCCAAACTTTATTGGTTTATCTAAAACAGAAAAGATATCCTACCACTATGCTCCCTCACATAGTAAAATCAAAACAAAATTCAGTATAATGTTTTACATGATAGATACCTGTACAAAAGGTCTCCAGTAGGAGCAGACTTCTTACATAGCCAATCTGGAACTAGCCTCTCAAGAAGTTCTATCTGCCCTTCCACATCAGCTACATGTAGACAAAATGCATATCATAAAGTTGATGAACATGAAGTAAGCAAAAGTAAGAAAAGAATAGATACAGCTTTTGAGCATACTGTTCTCATCAATATCATAGTCATTCACTATAATCTTGTGAACAAGTTCCACTTTAGTCATCGAACGACAGCCAACAGACTGAAAAATGTGGTGAATCAGACGAACAAGATAGGATAAACCAAAGGATTCCTGCCGGGCTGCAGTTAAATGACTTCGATAAATTGTCTCTTCCTTGCTAAAGGAGCAACTCCTTTCCTGAACCTACCAGAAAATTCACAATTAATTTCATGGTAAACATATCAATAAAGCAAGCGGAAATGTGGAGGCCACAGTCCAAGTTGCCTTTCAGCTCTGAATATGCTAAGTAGACATAAGGCAATTCAATCATGCACCTGGATGATGGCAATCCCATTTAACCACAAGATTCAATGAGTCACGACAATATAGTGAGATGAATGAAAATGTTCTGCGTACCCACGAGGTTCCAAAGTATAGATGATTGGTGTTTGCTGTAGAGAACCATGTGTGTGTTCTTCACCTTAGAATACCAGTTGTACACAGGAGAAACTTCCCCGAATGTCAATAAATTATTATTGTATGAAAACTTATGTATCCACTATTTAATAGTGTTTTCACTTGTCATTTTCTACTACTTTTCTCTGGTTGTTCTTGTCTGTAACTTTTTAAAGCCATCACATATCATTTGAGGGAGGGAGTAATTTACTGATCCAGCACCAGGAACTTTGTATGAAAACTGATGTATCCGCCTAAAACTGTTGATTAAAAAAATTCCACCTCAATCACTAAACCTTTCCCTTCTTATCCTTGCACGAAATGATTAACTCGATGTTTAGACCTGTTTTATTGCCATACCTAAATAGTGCAGCAGGTTCCCAATGGAATAGTCGGGGTGCATGCAAGCTGGCTCGAACACCACCGTGTTATAAAAGAAAAAAGAAGAGTTTTGTTGCATAAATTTAAAGATTGATGAATCCAAAGACAAAAGAGAATATTTTGCAATATAATCTCTTTTACTAACACACATGCATGTTAACCACTTCATGTCTTCTGATTTCAACTTTCTTGTTGCTTCTTCCTTTGTAAGATAAATTTATCACCTTTCTCTAAAGAACTTGTACTTTCCCTTTAAAACTTAAATAAACTGGTGTGCTTGGTCAGATGGAAATGAATCATATAGTGTTTTCTGTTTCTGCTGGGATCTAAACCTTAGTATTCAAGGTTTGCACCCACTTCATTGACCATTAGGCCACACCCTGAGGTGCGCAATAAGACTCTTCTACTAATAGCAAATAGATGTCCAACTTAGCATATTACTTAGCTGCTTATACCAAAGAGAGCACGAGGAGGAAATCTCTTGACAGCAAAAACTGACTACAGTAAGAAAGAATAAATTATTTTAAACTAGTCGAAGATAGTGGATCATCGCTGTTTCAAGACTAAATGAGCAAAGAGAAACATAGGTAATCGACGAGTAAGCTATTGAGTCCTAAAATGAATATACTCACATTAATATCAGAAACTTCTTTGTGGCTTTTCTAAATGTAAAAACATCTAAGAACTTGCCCAGGTAATAAATGGTACTCCCTCTATCCCAATTTATATGACACGCTTTCCTTTTTAGTCAGTCCCAAAAAGAATGACACATTTCCTTATTTAACAATAATTTAACTTTAACATTTACCTTTTACGCTTTAACAAGATGATCTATAACCACACAAATATCTTTGGCTTGTTTTAGACCACAAGATTCAAAAGTCTTCCATTACACATCATATAAATTGGGACGGAGGGAGTACCTCATTAGGGCATATATCAGCATTCACGTGATCTTCCTTTGAAATAGTCTTCCTTTCCATTTTAAGGTCATGATCCAAATTTAAAAAATCTAATGACCTTTTAGCAGCAGTTAGATTGAGAACAACAGAGTCTTGGTCCGTCATTTTCTTGTGCTTGTCTTCGGTAATTGACACCGATCTCTTTGGTGTGGGCTGAGCAGGTGTTTCAAGCAATAGTTCACTCTCAAACAGAATCTTCATAGGAGTTCTTTCATTTTCAACCAAACTACAAACCGGTATAGGTTGGCTCTCTTCAACATTGTTCAGGTTGATGGAAGATTTGGATGACTTAGGAAATGTCCTTTTAGAGTCAAGTTCCTGATTCAGTGTACACTCAGATTCACAAGGTGAGCATGTGGACAAAGGTACCGAGAAGTGATCTATTTTTGCTTCTGCAGAAGCCGTTTGCCGAGAAAAGCGTGGACTGAAGGATGGACAGAGATGGGATGATGATAATGATTTGGATTCATGAGAACTTGATAAATCCATAGGCAACTTGTCTGAATTGCTAGTGAGGCAGCTTTGGTTAAACGGGTCAGGAAGTATGGCTTCGGGGATGTCGCAATCCTGCTTTACAGTTAGCAAAAGAGAATCTCAGAGTATATATATAATGAAATCAACTTAGTTGGACAAATAAAAGATGCATGATCTGTGTCTTGACCTCCAAACAGTGGGAACCACACATTCTAAGCTTCAAAAACCAGTTTAAAGAGCAAAATTATTTCATGAAAGAGTTAATAAGTTATAGCAAGAACAAAATCGAATGCACAGAGTTATAATACATTATCCAGGATTAAGACAACTTATATTTATCCAAATAAAGAAATCCTTTACAGTAGCTCTTCATAAAATAGCCAATAAAGAACCCAATAAATCAGCAATTGAAGTTATGTGATATTGCGATAAATATTCTTGAACAATTAGCTTTATCTGGTTATGATACAGCAAGTTTTTCATGCATTAGATGAGCAAGGGTCTGCCGCACGGGGGGGGGCATTTCTCAATTAGATATTACAGTTTACTGAAGCGCCAGATTTTGTATATCCAAATTCTACTCATGTCTAGACTAGTTTGAACAATTCTTCCGGAAACCATTAAATACCAAAACTTTCAGGGTTATTACCTGAGCATGTTTATGAAGGAAATCCACAAGCCTGGATGCAAAAAGACTGCTGAGGGTCATAAACTTCAATTGTTCTTCATGATCTTCCACAACATCAAAATGCAAGATAATTTTAACATCTGGCTTCATGCACATGGTCTTCGCATCGTGTACAAGTAATTTATCTATCTGAATGGCTTCAGGAACTATGTACTTTATCTGTGCGAGATGCCTGTGTGTGAATTTTCTGACAAAAGGAAGTAGAGGAATATAGACTTAATTGCTGAAATATGTTCCAACTATGGACTGAGAATGAAAATGCTACCGATATACTCTTGCATGATACATTTTATGACTGCAGTTCGTGGACAGTAGATTTACTAGTGAATTGAAACTGATAGTATTTGCAACTCCATAAATCCACATCAACAACTACGCCCTCAGTCCGAGACAATTTGAACCTGCTTTACCACCCTTCCAAAGCTCAGCTTCATAAATCCATAAGTCCACATGTTTCCAACAAAAGCAGGACTAAGTATCACTAAACAAATTCATGATACTTCACTTCATACAACTTCTTATAATATATGGGAGAATCTTTGTAACAACTAACAAGACAAACAGATCTCTGTGGCCCACCAATGCTTACCAGTGAGCTACTTGCTCTTGGTAATAGAACAAACATCAGGTCTCCCAATCTCATGGGTCACAGTCAAACACAACTGTTATATACATAATGCTCTAGTTCCTTTGGAACCCGCAATGTTCAACCAGATTAAAAGCAAGTAGTTCCCACGTTTCTCCTTTTCGCTATTTGCAACACCAAAGATTTACTATTTCACGGCAAAGCATATTATATGGCTCAATAATACTATTAGTTCAAGGGATAAATCAGGAAGATTTCTTTAGACTAAATGAAAGTTCCAAAAATCGAATTAGGTGGCGTTTGTTTTCAAAAAGTGTTGGATTTTTTTTACAAAAAAAAAATCGAAATCTTTTGTAACAAAACTATTAGAAATGGTGTTTGGTGTTAAGAAATTCACCTGGTTTTGAAACAAATGTCATTTAGTAGCTTCAAATTGTTAAATTCTTTTTTCTTGATACTTTCTAGACATTAATCCAAATATGGGTAGTTCTGAAAGAAGAGATATGTACAAGAGCTTGAAGAAGGTAATATCATTCTTGTAAATTATAACATGTTTTACGTGCTTCAGGACAATTTTTGTTTTGATTTTCTCAAGAATGATAACCAGAAAGAGAGCTACCACCATCAAAAAAAGAATTGCAGAGGTAAGACCAATTACCACACACAGGAAAGAAATTTAGAGAAGAGAACAGACATAAAAGGAAATCCGCACTGATAAGATAAGTCAAGAAAAAAGAGTAATGAGAAGATGAGGTCTGCAACCACCTAACTACCTTCCTGTCAGTACTTCAACCTGACTGTGCACGTTCTGAAAAGTAGGTGACCGTTTTCGTAGACTGAGCAACGTCAATGAGCAAAGCATGCGATCAAAAACCTGTGACAAGTTTCTGTATCTGAAGATCAATACATACTGTTAGAGTTAGAAACCATTACATGGATAAACTTATAAGCTAGTTTAATAAGGAGCAGACTTTTCGGGAAGCTCATCAATATCTATTTCATGTGTAACGGGAGATTGCTCATTCTTTTTTGCCGGTGTCACTGTTGCAACTCCAGTGATGCCCCTCTTCTGCAAAGGTAAAGGAGATAGAACACTTGACTTCTCTGCCCCGAGCAGAAAGCTTTGATTTTTTACATCCAGAGCTCCTTCTTCAGCTACTACGTGGTCTGTTTTCTCCATGTTTTTTAATATAAATAGCAGTACAAACCTGGAAGAAGAAATCTCGTGTTAGAAGCACCTTCATATTAGGACAAAAACAATGCAATAAAATCATATAAGAGGTGCCTTAATCTATTGCAAGGACATTGAACAAAACATTCACAACATGTAAAAGTGGACGCATCCACTTAACTAATCTGAGAACAGCATAAAACTAATAGATATATTCAGTAAAACAATTATTTAAGTGATTTTAACATAATGAATAAAAAGCCTACTGGTGACAAGTTGTCTTTGGAGGACTATCTAAATGAAGCTGATAGGCTCTAATGCATGGCGAAGTAAAGCATAATTCAAATCACAATTTACTTCACAAATAAATGAAGAAAAAAACAGCAAATGCAACATAATTTTAGGAAGAGACAGAGTAGTTGTGAGCTACAGTTTCACAAGTTTTCAACTACAACCAAAATCCCACATCATTCTAGCGGAGTAGGTTGGATATAAGCTTTCTCTTTATCTTCTACTCCCTCTGTCCCAATTTATCTGACACTCTTTCCTTTTTAGTCTATCCCAAAAAAAATGTCACATTTCTATAATTAGAAACCATTTAACTTTAAAATCCTCTTTTTACCCCTAATGAAATGATTTATAGCAACACAAATGTTCAAGGTTTGTTTTAGACCACAATTTTCAAGTCTTCGTTTCTTTCTCAAACTTTATGGCAAGTCAAATGGTGCCACATAAATTGAGACGGAGCGAATAGCATTTAAGCGAATAACTAGAGTGACGACCTATGTTAAAAAAAATTACGCAGCTGAGATAAAACAGATGAACTTGACCAACATAAAATTAAAACTAATAAAAAGGAAAATAAGGTCCCTTGTATGAACAGCTACAGTGAAACAAGAAGCTATAACCCCACTATGCTGCTACAGTACGTGCACACACAAATTACTCTTCAATACCGTAATTCTCGACTCTTTCCAACAATATTCTTAATCGCTCTTCTCAATTGTATAATCTAGTAGTGACAAAACAAAAATTTAACCTAAAGTGGTCGGAATAAGTTTAAAAGTAAAAAAATGGAGAAATCGTCACCTCTAGATCGACCTTCAGGAATGTAAACCAACGGTTTTCAGGTATTGAATTGTAGATTAACAAAAGTGATAAGAACAATCAGCTGCTTAATTGAAAACCCTAGTCGAAGTTTTCCGTTGTGAAGAGAGGGAAAGAGCCGTTCGATCTTCATTCAAAAATCTACTGGTTATATCCAATTTTGGGCCAGAAGGCCCACAGAACGTTACAATTCTTGTCAGATGGGCCTTCCCATGTGAAGGTTTGGGTAAGTTTTCCAACTTACAACCGGAATAATGAAAAAACTACGCTTGTTTAATGAAAGAGTAATTTTCCTGTTATTAGAATTTAGTCTCTTGGCACACTTACTATATCCATTCCAGCCTCACCTGTTTATGAATTTTGCCGCGCAACCATCACATGGTATTATATTTATTACTACTTATTTTGTTAAATTATAGATAAGTTACGGATTTGCAAACTCTTCGTCCATATTATTCACTTATTCACAAGTTCTGCCTAATTGACAAATTTTATATCTTGTTAAATTGTTCATAAATTTTCTCGAATAGACAAACCTTGCATGTATTGATCAATTATTTATAAGTTTTATCGAATAAATTAAATTTGGGACTAATTTTAATTCTGTTTATCTTGTAAATTGTTCACAAGTTTTGCCAGATGCACAAATCTTACTTATGTTATTCAATTGTTAACAGTTTTTCCAAGCCTAGCTAAACATGGTGTTGTCTTCATTCATTTATTAAATTGTTCACAAATTTTACCGAACGAACAATTTTTTATATATTGTTCATAGCTTTAGTTAAATTCTTTTTGATTCTTTAATATATATATATATATATATATATTCATTTGTGTACATAGCCGATTTTGTTGTTAATTTATGTGAACTTGAGCATTTGTTACCTGTATTTTAAGAGGCGGAGGCGCGAGGCGAGTCGTTTTACGCAGCACGGGGCGAGGCGTAAGTCCCATAGATCTACGGGGCGTATGTCGCATGTATCTTCAATTTTATAATTTTAACACTAAAAATAAGCAAAAGCAAATTTTTTATTAAAATTCTATAAATAAATTCAAATAAATCACCAATAATATAAAGATATTATTATAATTATTATATGAGAAATATAACAGCACAAATGATGATTCTCCATAATAGTCTAAATAATATTTAAAATAAAATCTTCATCCACTTCGTCATTAGTCTCCACATCTATTTCCACCTTCAACTAATATTTGCACTGATTTTATTTATATATTTCAAAGAAGGAAGGATAAAAAGTGAAATAGCAACGATAAAAAATGAAAAAGTCGCTTCAACAACATGTGAAATCTCTATCCTACTAATTTCATACATAAATATTTAATAAAATTATTTATAGCAGTGTTATTTATATATTTTAGGAAAAATCACTACAACATGATAACATAAAGTATAGATACCATTACACCAATAATAATTATAATCTGTAGCAAAAATATTTTTAATTTTTAAAATTTATCGCCCGGGACATACGCTTTTACGCTCGGGACTTACGTTTTCGTGTCCGGGACTTACTTCCCAAATTTTAAGACATACGCCCTATAAATCTACATCTTTTATTTGCGTCCTGGCGTGTTTTTAATACACCCCGCTCCTAGACTCTCCCCAAAAATACCTCTGAAAACACTGCTGGTTACAAGTCTTACACCATATAAGCTCGGCGCTACTGAGTCCTTGTGTATGCTTACAAAAACTTGAAAATCACTAGGAGGAGAAACTTAAAGGCAGGATAAAACGTGAGTTTTGTTTGGTAACTAAACAAATATGAAATCAAACAAGAAACTAAAACTTGGAAAAAATTTAGTCATTATTTAGTTATCTTGGAAAAAATTTAAAAACATTACTGTCCACTAAAAACAAAACAATTACTCTTTCATGTCCCCTTTATTTTCATACCCCCAAAATTATTTATTTTTTCTACCCATTATAGCTTTTATAGGTAATTGTCTCCTTTTTACTCTTTTCTTTTTTATTTCTCTACTTCTTTTCTTTCTTTACTTTTTTCTCATTTTTTTTCTTTTTTATCCCTTTTTGTTCATTTATTTTTTCCCAAATCATACTTTTTTTATTTTCGTTTTCTCCATAATCTAATTCCATATTTAATTCGAGCTCCTTTCTTTTCATTTTTTTTTCTTGTTATTTTTGTTTCTTTAGTTCTTATTCCTTTTAAATTTTCAATTATTTCTGCTTTTTGTCTCCATAATTTAATTTCATTCACCTTTTTTGTTGTTTTTATTTATTCTTCTTATTTAATTTCTGATGACTTTTATTTTTTTTCTCCTTTTCTAATTTCATTTTTTTCAAATTTTTTTATTTTTTTTATTTTACAAACCTTTAGGCTCTTTATTTTTTTTTATATCAATAAAAAGGATAACTGATATATTATCTTTTTATTTGGTTTATTTTTTCTATATCTCAAAAAAAAAAATCTAGCATATAGTATATCAAAACGATAGCAGTTGAAGTATATTATATTGTTGCAGTATACTATGAAATTCACATGGTATATATCATATACTGATAGGGTGTCGCGCCCTATTTTCGACCTTGCTCGGGTCAAAGCGGAGCACAGACGTATGGGGTGATTCCTGGGTAAAATGATTGAGGAGTCGCCACCTAATTATCTTTTACGGTGAATTAGGACACCTATATATTAAACTAAGTGCTGCAATGTAAACTCCAATTTTAAGGTCTGCGAAACTAGCGAGATTCTAGGTAAGGGTTCTTTATTATCCTAAAGGGAAGGGGTTAGGCATCCTTTAAGATCCGCTAACTTGCGGTTATCCGGTCAAACTCAGGTTAATTATTGCTAGAAAAATGCATGTTTTACAAGTATAATAGATTAAAAGATGTTTGCGAATAATTGGTAAATGATGCATTTTATACAAGTACGTATTCAGATAACATAAAAAGAAAGATACATGTAAAGTTTTGAAAAAATATGCATTTGGGACAATAAATTATTTATACTATCAAAGAAGTAAAATTTTGGGAATCATTGAATTGTAAATTGACAAAAGATAAACTTATTCGGAATGATTAATAAAGCGAATAAAAGATGACAAAAGTTGTTTTTGAAAATCTTGAATTCGCGTGACGAGCCTAAAATAAATAACTAGCGAAGGGTTTCTAAGTTTGAATTCAACCGAGCCTACAAATAAATAAGCTAGCGACGGGTTTCAAATCTTAAACTACCCTATGAATTAATCATAAGTTTGCATATTCTAAGCATTTCAATAGTTACATAAGTGCGATAAATAATATTACAATACAAAGCGGGATAAAAGCTGAATTAAAGAAATAAATAAAATAAATAAACTCCGAGAAATAATTCGCCGTTATTTATTTTAATCCCTGCAAGCTGTCAAGAACAAACGGTTAGAAACAGTTAAATACAAATAACTCCATATCCGCATTCAAAACAGTGAATGTTTTGATCACGGAGGGCTCAGACTTAAATTTTGAAAAGAACATTCCAATCACGTCGTGGCTGCAAACATATGACTAATGTGGTTTATTTTGATTGCCTCGCCTACTAAACGTGTTGGTCTCTCGGGTGAAATAGAAAAGATCACTATAATCACGTCGTCGCGAATATATAACTTGTTGGTTATTTTAGTCACCTCGCCTACTAAACATGTTGATCTTGAAAAAAGGTTTAAGCCTCATCATTGCCCCGAAGTTATATTTTATATAGAAAAATACATATTTGGCAATTGAATAATAAAAGAAGCAATTTTTTATGAAAAAATCTTTCAAGGTTGCAAATATGATAGAATGCAAACCTTATTTTTTAGGATTAAAGAAAATGAATAATAGATAGCCAAATTATTTTTGAAAGATATTAAAGCATGCATAACGAACCTAAAAAATAGAACAAAGTAACTAGAGGCTAAGTTTGGAACACACAAGACGGTCCTAAACAAATAAAGCTAGCGGTTGGTTTCCAATTTCAAACGATCCTAAGAAATAAACTAACGGCAGTTAGACTATCCTATTCATTCATCTATTCGCGGCCTAATTATTCTAAGCATTCTAATGACAATATATAATTAAATAATTATTACAACCCAAATAATAATGAAAGACAAAATTAGACAATAAATAGAAGTAGCGGCTAGGACGGATGACAATATCATCGACACCCTATTTGTTTTGAAGTTCCGAGAGCGGGGAATGCAATGAACATAGATGTGGTTGTTCATTTTGGACGAAGTCATGATGAGTCTCATAATGAGACTCTTCGTTACTCCCGATGCATTTCATGTAAAGAAAAGAAAAGGATTAGTAGGCGGAACGAAAATATAAACACATGTATATTCCTAACATATATATACACTAAATATACAACATTAAATACACATAGGAATGAATACTCATGACCATATATTTTACATATCCTCAAGACATTATTTTTTCAGATTTGGCATACTAAAGTAGCCAAGAAAGAATGTATGCTAACACAACCGGCTCTAAATTTAAACAAGAATAAAAGAGGCAAGGAAGACCAATGTATAAATTATGTAAACATACATGATAAATTCCATTGAACTCATCTTAATCTTAAAGAAACATGACATTCATAAACTTAAACCAAACGCAGATACTATTATATTAAACGTGGATAATATACTCCTTTTAAAATTGCACATATTAATCTAGAATATAACGTGTAAATATCGTCATTTTAATCAATTAAAGTATGCTCGTTTTTTATTTATTAGGCAGCCACCAAACTAACAACTTACACAACATACAATAATTTGAATATCAACAATCCGCTAGGTGTCCTAAGAGTATTTAATCAAGCCATAGCTCTTCCAAACACATATTAATCTTACATTATCCGTATTGCATTTAACAATGAACCCAAGATACCTTACTAAAGCTAATGACAATAATTAGTTAACCAAAACATCGAGGCAATATCATCTATCACGTATCAACTCCAAATCAGAAATATCCCAACAACATAAATACCATTATATAAGCAAAATCGTCTCATTATCATATTAATTAATCAAGACTACCTTACTTAGCAAAATATCATACTAAATCAAGCATAAACAACACAATCAAATAAGCTTTAAGAAATATAGAAGAATTGGAACGAGTCTAACCTTTTCCGGGTAGCGAACCGAGGCGTGTTTTGAATCGTCGAATCCGCTCGGAAATGTTAGAATTCTGATTTGTTGTAGATTTTTTTAAATTCTGATTTTTTATGAAAATAGGACTCTGTTTTTTTCTGATTTTCGGATGTTTGACCCGTCCCGGAATGACCCGACCCGACCCGGCAGTGACCCGAATTGAGAGGAAAATATGAGGAATGAAATGGAATTTTCAGATTGCAAAATTAAAGGACTAGAGTAATATTTCGGATTCGAAAATATAAGAACAAAAGGGGTATTTCGGATTTTTGGGAGTTAATGAACAAAAGAAGTAATTCTTAACCAAAATTAAGAACAAAGAAGCTTGAATTTGTAATCTTCAAACACAAAATAAAAACCTGAAATTTCGACCCGGGTTTCGACTTGACCCGATTGATCCGACCCGGAAGTTACCCGACCCGGAACCCAAAAATAGTGGAAATGTAGCAAAATTCCAGATTTCAATGAACAACAACACCAATAAAAATACAATACCACCAAAGACTCGAATCTAAATTTCAAACGAAAAAAATTGAATTAAACTCCTCCCTAAGAACCTCTTTTTAATCCAAAAAGACTTCCTCCCTAAATCAATGAACCAAAGAGGGTTTTTATAGGTGTCAAACCCAACGTTCAACCCCTCACACCCCTAAAAACGAATTCAAATTTCAAAATAAAGGGTGGACAAAATCTGATTTTTGGGGCGTGTCTTGGGGTATGTGTTGCGGTGAGAGGTGATGGGGTAGACTGGCGGTGTCAGGCGGCGACGTGAGGGGCAGGGGTGTAGGGTGCGGCGACGTGGGGGTAGGGGTGTAGGGTGGCGGCCGACTTGAGGGTTAGGGGTTAGGTTTTTAGTTTTGGGTTTTGTTTAGTTTGGGGAGGGTATTTGGTTTAAGGGGATTAAAAGGGGAATGGGTATAAAGTTGGGTGTGGGTCGGGTTGGACGAAGTGGTGGGCTGGCCGGTTGGGCTTGGTGAAATAAAAGGAATGGGCTTGGTTGGGAGTTAAAAGTTTTGGGATTTTGTTTTGTGGGTTTTGGGAATTGGGGGAAATAAAGGGAAGGGAAATGGGTTTGAATAAAAGGGGAATTTGGTTTTGGGCTTGTTTTGGTGTGGGCAAAATTGGGGGTTTGTTTTGTTTTGTGAGGTATTGATTTATTTTGGGTGAGGGGAGATTAAATGGGTTAGAAATTGTTTTGGGTTTAAAAAATATAAAAGGGGAAGTTGTATTGTTTTGGGTTTGGAAATTGTTTTGGGTTGGAAAATGAAAAATGGGTTATGGGTTTAAAAATATAAAAGGGGTTTAATATTAAAATATTATTTTTGTTTTGTAAAAGATGTGAATTATTTAAAATAACATAACGACGTGATAATAATAAAAAATATAATATTTGCGAAATATTTAATGCTTAATAAAAGGAAAATGCGATGCAATTTTGCGAGAATAAAATAACATAGAATATTATGGATAAAACTATGATTATGATAAAGATGCAAATGATAGTAAAAAATGCGAATAATAATAATAATAAGATATATACACATATATGCCTATATTTTAAAATTGTTTTAAAAGTGTCAAAAATATTAAAAATTACGAATAAAAATCATAAAGGATGGGACAAAATTGGGTGTCAACATAGGGTATCATATATGATTAGTCCTTAAAGAGAAACACTCAGTCTTTTATGATACCAACCTGGTATATATCATATATTGACATAGTATCATAGATGCCTGATTCATCCCTTAAATAAAAATACAACTCGATCCTCTACGATACTCACATGTTATATATCATAAATTGACAAGGTATCATAGAAAATTGGTTCACTCTCTTAAAAAGTACTAGTGAGTCATCTATGATATTTACATGGTATATCATATACTGACATTGTATCATAAAGAAGTTTATTTTTTCAAGAAAAACACTAAGTACTCTATGATACCATCATGATATATATCATATACTGATAGGATATCATAAATGACAGATTGTTACAATATTACTCAGTCCTGTATGATGCCCGCACGATATATAACATACACTGATAGAGTATCATAGATGGCTGACCCAATTGATATATCTGAAATATATCATACATGACTGAATATCTTTTTAGAAAGAATGAACGGTAAGTACTCTATGATACTCTGGCAATATATGACATACCATATTGATATCCTAGAAGATTGAGTACCGTTTCATTTTTTAATTTTTATATTATTTTTAGAGTGTTAGTTTTTATAAAAGGAATAATTTATAGATTATTTTTAGCGAGTTGTACTTGTGATAAAAAAAAATGAGTCATATTTTAGATATTTTAATAAATAAGTTAGTGACTTTAGTTTTTTTTAATCTTCTTGTTTTAGTCTAATTGTTTCATTTTTATATTTTTATTAATTTAAGAAAATCAAGAATTTTTATGGAGAAGGATTTGACCCAAATTGATAAACTAACAAAAGAAAAATGAAATGCAACTCATCCGAATAAGACCATAGTTAGCTAATACTTTTATTCTTATATATTATTTTTATCTTTAAAATAAAAAATAAAAAGACAAAAAAGAAGAAGAGAAGACTAAATTAAGAAAAAGACAAAAAGACAAAAATGTTAGGTAAAAAAGCACTTAAAGTTAGGGGTGGCCAACGGGCCGGGCCGGGACAGGGGGTGGGTAGGATCGGTACACGACAGATCAAGTGGCGGGACCGCCATGATTCGCCAATGTCCCGTTTAAAAGGGTACTGGCCTCAAGCAAGGGCGCGAAAGGGTCGGGGGCGGGATTTTCCTTTTTTTTTTACACTTAATTTAAAAAAATAACACATATATAAACAACTCAATAATTGAACAAGATAGTGTAATAAAAATATCTCAAAGCTGTTTTTGTGCCTCTTATATTATTTACTAGAAATATGATTTTTTTGTAATACAAATACAATTGTCAAAATTGCAACTTTATGGTATTGTTCAAAAGTTACAAATGACATAGTAAAATTGTAATTAAAGAAATTACATTTTGAAAAAAACTTGTTCTAGTTTCTTTATAATTTACTGTGGTTCTTCAGTTGGAATTGGTATTTGTTGGTCAAATTACTCCATGTCACTTTCACCACATTCGGATAAGATGTCGTTGTAGTTTTTGTCTTCTTCTTCGTTGATCTCCGGTTGACCGCACCTTCTCCGTTCCGCTCGTATCCAATCTCTGAATAATACTGCTATCTCCAAGTTGTCTCCGGCTAATGAGTGTATGTGCTCTCCTATCTGCCGCCAGAAAAAACACTTTCAGACGTTGTTGATGACGCTTGAATGTTCAAAACATCTCGGGCCGTCATTGAAAGTGTCGGAAAGGTCTTCTCATTCCCTCTCCATTATTTCAGCAAGTCTTCACGTCCTTCTTCATTGAGAACTGCTTGGTACGGTATAGTACCCTGCAAAATAAAAACATTAAACTCGCTAATTTGATTAGTGTTACCACCGCACATTCTATTTCTGAGGCTTTCAATACTAGCCGCAGAAACAACATGTCTTTTATAAGGTTGTATTGAAGAAGAAGAAGGTATGAAAGTCGGTTGGTTGCTAGCACTTCGATCTTCATTCAAAAATATACTGGAGGTGGTAGTACTGCTATACAATCATAAATACTTTCAATAAGTGATTTACATCCGTCTATTTTAATAGTCGGATTTAATACAACACCAATAATATAAATAGCGGGAATATGAATAAAATATTTTTTTATTTTGATAAACATTTTTTAATAGTTGTCTTATAATCTGGTTTATTCATATATTCATTAAGTAATAAAAATATTAGAGCTATATAAAACAACATAGTTGAAATAGTAGGATAATATATACCGGAAAATTCTTTTGTTGCTTGAAAATTTTTCTCTAGAAATACAATAAGTTCGGAAATTTTTTCTCAATCGCTATCTACAACCATATCAGTTGGATTTTGATTATGAGTGTTAAAAAATAAAGTTATAGGTCTTCTATAGTCACAAAGCAACAAGTAGTTGCTCGTACACAGAATTCCACCTAGTGGGTACTTCTTCGGAAATTTTTTTATAAGGTAGTTGGCAATCGTGACAAGTTTTTTTATAATTTTTTTTCATTGTATTCTATTATTTTTAAAAATAAAGTTTATAGCATATTGTGTTTTACTAAGAATGTCTTCAAAAAGTGATAGACCATCCTTTACAACTAAGTTATATATATGGCACGCACATTATTTATTAAAATAATTTGAAAAAGATGGAGTTAAATTATTTTTTAAAATTATAATAGCATGATTATTAGAAGAAGCGTTATCTAATGTAATAGTTAAAATTTTATCAGTTATTCTGTAATAATCGCACACTTGATAAATTTTTGCTGCAATAAAAGTACCAGTGTGCCTATCATCTATATATCTATACGCTAAGATACATTTTTGCATAGACCATTTATAATCTATCAAACGACAGGTTACCGTTAAATAATCATGGTCGTTAGTACTACGACCTATATCAGAAGTGATAGCCACTTTGCCATTAAAATGATATAATGAATAACGCAAATACTGTTGATATTCATGTGCAAATTTAAATACATCTCTCTTAACAGTTGATATAGGAAAATCGGTAAAAGCAGGATTATACATTTCTCTAATGTAATGAATAAAATCAGGAGACGAAGGAAATGAAAAAGGCAAATCCTCCACAACAACTAATTTTGCTATTGCTTCCCTATCTTTATGTTTATTGTAATTAGGGCCTACAATTCCCCCGGTTGTGGGATTAATTTGACTTTGTACTTGGTCTAGGACAGTATGTGAACCTTGTTCCGATGGAGATGGCGTTTGTGCGCCCGTTTTTTCAGCCTTGTATTGGGCAAATCTAGCTTGATGATCCCTTTCTATGTGTCTCATTAAACCCCTCGTCCCACCATGACCTTTTCCAGTTTTAAATTTAAAAACATCTTTACAAAATTTACATCTAACTATTTGATTGTCTACGTCCCTATCAAAAAATTTCCACGCATCTGATTTTAATGGTCAGTTTGCTGGACCTCGTCTCATACTAGGGGGAATAAGAGGCATTTCATTTGGAGGTTCACTAGTGGGTGTGTCATCTAGATTAGTCGGTGTGTCATCTAGATCATCTTCTAAATTAAAGTCTTGTTGACTTCCAGAAAATATCTCCTCGTCTAAATCTAATGGTATTGGAGGAAAATGTTCAGTATCAACAAAATCATCATGTGTAGAAATAGGATACTGTCTAGGAATATGATGACTAGAAGAAGTACCCCGACCCTTATTACCCGAAGAAGCCTTACCCTTACCCTTAAACATACCTGTAATTTCTTTCATTTTAGTTATGCTAATAAATAGTTAAAGATAATAAAATTAAGTGCGCTAAATAAAATAAAGAAACAATAATAATTTAATGAATAAACGAATGTACCAAACGCCGACGTAACGTCGACGTATAATCGAGAGGTTGAAAATTGAAACTTTGCTCGACGGAAGATCCTCAAGCTAGTTGCCAACTTCACTCCCAAATGAATAAATAAAATTGAATATTTAGTAGATAATGTAGACTTGTAGAGAGATAGATTGAGAGATTGTAGAAAGATTTGTGAGAAATATGAAGAGAAAATGAGGTATTTATAGTTGAGAAATTACGTTAAAGTGTAAATATAATAACTTAGGGGTTAAAAATAAATATTAAGGGGATAGAGGGAGGGGTGTGGGAGGGGGAGGCCAAAAATAGCCGTTGCATAACGGCCAAAATATAAAATGACCGTTGGTGCAACGGTTATTTTGTGCAAAGGGGAGGAATCGGGGCGGGACCGGAACGGGCTAGCGGGATTGGGGCGGGCCGGGTCCTAGCGGAACGAGACCATGTACCGTCCCGATTCCAATCCCGATACCGTGAATTTTATTTTATTTTTACATATCGGGACCGGGTCGGACTGGCTCCCTGGCCACCCTTACTTAAAGTCAGCACAATTGTCATCGAACCGAAGCACAAGACATTTTCTGGAATAGATTGAAGAGGGGGGGTACACGGGTAATTATTTATAGCCATATGGGTAGTCTGTATTATTTATTTAGGAGGGGGCATGGGAGGATAAATAATTTATCTTCCATGGCCATTTTGTGTTGTTTCTCCTTTTATTTATCTCAACCCAAAGAATCTTCATCCCTTATTAATGATATGCACATTTATTCATTTTAGTCCGTTTTGACCCGTTTAAGTTAATGAAACATTTTTATTTTGCCTAACAGATTTATCTAAAAAGCATTTTCAAATAAAACTTCAAAAGAAGATCATTCCAGAAGAATTTCCCAAATGCTTGGAAAAATAGAAAAAGAAAAAGATTATATCCCTTCCTTTGTCCTCTCCATCCCTATTGATTTCATTAATGGGCTCGCCCATGAATGGGAAGGAATTAATGTAGTATGTTTTTGCTTCTCTTAGGTAGTTCGGTCGTACTGCGATCTGTAGGCCATTTTTTTATAACGTTACAACGTAGTTCAATTTAATTGTCTAAGTGTCGTCTCCTTGGAATTTTGAAGGAGAAGTAACAACATTTTTTAGTAAAAAGTTGAGGTGTTTTATTTGGACACCGTTATTTAGTCAGTTTTTTTTTTTTGCATGTTTATTATTTTGAAATAACTTGAGATATACTATGTCTGAAGTTCAAGCAAAAGTGATTGAACTTCGGCGATATGTGTTGAACTTCAGTTAACCATATGAAACTTGGAATACCAAATGTCTGAAATTAAATTTCGACACTGCATGTCTAAAGTTTCGAAGTGGATAGATTTATAATTTTTTATACACAATAAATATGACTTAAATGATGAACCCGAAGTAGAGTATCTTTGCATTTCAGCCAAAATCGTTTTTCATGTTAATGAGCTTTATGTGATACAAACTTGAATTAACAAAACAACGAAGTTCAAATAAGTACCAAATAATTAAACAAAAATGAAATTTACTACCACCACCAACAATAACATACTTAGCAAAATCACACAAGTGGAGTATGTGGAGAGTACATTACAAGAAAACATAAAATTGTGACAATATTTATGACAGACAAGTCCGTCACAAAATTGAGACGGATTTACGACAGAATTAACTTATTTGTGACGGATTTGTGATGAAAACATCACAACTCCGTCACAAATTTAAGATGAAAAAATAACCCATCACAATTCTATCACAAATTTGTGACTAAAATAAAGATTTATCACAAAATCCATCATAATTCTATAACGGAAATAAAGACTTATCACAAATTTGTGATGAACAGAATAATCCGTCACAAATTATATGAAGATAATTTCTTTATTTCAAAAGTAAATTTTGTGATGGCCCTGCCCATCACAAATTTGCGACCGATGAGTTATTCCGTCACAAATTAGTTAACAATATATATTTTAATTAAACCTATTAGCTTTTGTGAGGAAACTTTCCGTCACAATTTTTTCAATTAAGTTATTATTAATTTAATCACAATTTGATAATAAATAATTAGATATAAATTTAATTATATATTAAACATCGTTATTATAAAAATATTACTTAATTATTTTATATTTAAAAATAAATAATTTTTTGTTTTTAATCCATCACAATTTGTGACGCTTAGAATATATTTTATATCAAATATTATTGTGACGGAATAACACATCCATCACAAAAGTTTACCACTAGCGACTGTGAAGATTCAAAATTCATCACAAATAAGAATTTGTGACGGAATTGTGACAAAATCATCTCACAAATTTGCTATTTTCTTTTTTATTACTAAGTAAAAAAAAAAAAAAGAGGCTTGTAAAAGTCTTTCTGGGGGAAGATAATAGCATTGAGAGGGAAAAAAAACAATTTCTTATAATCAGCATCAATCAACTTACAAAAAAAAAAAAAAACTGAATCTGACATCAAAGTAGGGGTACTATCATTTTCTGAAAGCTTTTTCTTCTCTCCAAAAATCTTGAAGTGTCCCTCCTCAAAATTTTAATTTGATAGCGGCAAACACACCAGGACCCACCTAACAAATCACAGTGGGTCCCTCGCCGACCAACTTCCCTGGTGCTTCCACGTGCACCTTCACGTGGCGATACAGCAGCATGACATGAGCACGTGAAACAAAACGACATTGATTAGATATGATCTAAATTACATAATTGCCAAATGAAATAAAATTATAAACTATGGGGTCATTTGTTTGATAGTTAGAGTCGCACGAATATCAGTAATGTAGAAATTAATTTAGTTATATAAGAGTAGTTATGCAGAAAATGTATTAGTTAATTATATAGGATTTAGTTATGCAGAGTATATTATTTTTTCAATCTTCTATCTATCATAAAATAATACATAAAAGATTTCATAACTTAATGCATGTATTAATTATGCGGGATATTAAATCTCTAATTAAACATTATATTTAATGTGTTGAATTTTATATATAATAAAAAATGCTATCAAACATTATACTAAAATTATGCACAATTTATATACATGAATAAATCACCTCCTGATCAGCAACCAAACAACCATATTTGGTTACTTCAATTTATTTGAATTGGACATGAAAATTTCTTCTTATTCAGATTCTCGCAAATAAAAGAGTTTGATTTTTAATTTAAATTAAGTTAAAAATAGTCAACATATAATACTACAAGTAATAACACTATAACTATCAATTTGTAAGCATAAGTAGGACTACGCTCGAGTACCTACTACTCTTCTACCATAATCCATGTCCTCCACAACCCCCTATCTAAGGTCATGTTCTCAGTAAGTTGCACATGAGTCATATCCCGTCTAATCACCTCTTCTCAATACTTCATCGGCTTACCTCTACCCCTCCTGAACCCGTCCATAGCCAACCTCTCGCACCTCCGCACTGGGGCATCCGTATCTCTCATCTGCACATGCCCAAACCATCTCAATCTCGCTTCCCGCATCTTATCATTCCACCGAGGCCACTCTCACTTTCTCCCGGATATCATTATTTCTAATCTTATCTCTTCTTGTATGCACACACATCCATCTCAACATCCTCATCTCTGTAACTTTCATCTTTTGTATGTGCGAAGTCTTGACTGGACAACACTCCGCCCCACACAACATAGTCGGTCTAACCACCACCCTATAGAACTTGTCTTTAAGTTTTGGTGATACATTTTTGTCGCACAAAACTCCAGATGCGAACCTCCATTTCATCCACCATGCCTCAATCCGATGTGTGTCATCAATCTCTTCATTCCCTTGTATAATAGACTCTAAGTACTTGAATCTTCCTTTCTTTGGAATGATATGAGTACCAAACCTTATATTCACGTCTGTTTGAGAGAGTAAACATATAATGGATTATATTTTTCAGGTCAATAGTTTCATTTATCGTTATGAATAACATATATTATACGTAATTTAATAGTAGTGTTTTTCATTTAACAACGGATTCTTCCAATGTATCATTTCTGGGTCCAATGGAATTCATAAGTATAGGAAGAAGCCCTATCGAAGGCAGGAAGTCATATATTGAATAGAGGGTACTCCATCTATGTAGAGGATACAACACATTGAAATAAAGGAATTGGTGGATCTCTCCCATCAGACAGATCAACGGCACCGGGCATGGGATACACAGGCAGGAGAGCCGATTTGACCGCGCATACTAAATGAGCGAAATTGATTTAAAGCGAAAGAGTGCATTTTCATCGCGAAAGATTCAATCCAGCCACAGGTTCCCCTACGGCTACCTTGGCGTCCACTATTCTATTCCCGGTCTTTTGAAGGTCAGCTTCTAAAGTAATAGCTTAAATAAGCATTTTCGAGAATCGACCTGTTATATAAGTGTTTAACAGTTAAAACATATAAAGTACTACATATAATAATTGAATATAGAACAAAGTTCTAATAATGAAGAGGGGAAGGTGAAATTGAAGACACGCGTCAACAGACAACAGCTGCTTGGCTTGGACAGCACGTGATGTTGCTTTTTATGGGCAAATAACGAAATGGTTATTACTTATTACTTTCGGTTGCCGTCTCTGCTTCACATGATATTTCTTCATCTCTGTCTCTGTATTCAATCCGATCGTCCCAATTCATGTGAAACTATGTAGTATTCTATTCTTCTTAATTTACGGGTCGTTTGAATTTTGAGGATTAAATAAATTATTTTTTATTATAATATTTTCATATGTCTTTTAAATATTTTAAATATATTAATTAATGTAATTTATAGTACTTCTTACATAGTTTTTAAATAGGTAAATTATATTTTAGAAACACAAAGGTTTTATGTCCAAGTGTATGGTCAAAATTAAAGAAGTTTGAACCTTGAAAAGTGTCACATAAATTGGATCAAGGGGAGTAACAATTTCTCTCCATTTGATATTATTCATGCTGATTTATGGACATCTCTTATATCTAACAACCTAGGTCATAAAATATTATTTGATATTACTGGGTGATTTTTCTCACTTTCTTTGGGTCTATTCGTTTAAACTTAAGTCTCAAGTTTTCTCCAAATTCCTTGAATTTCATACTTTTGTTAAAACACAATTTGAAAAAGACATCAAACTGTTTCAATGTAATAATGGCTGTGAGTTCAATAACTCTTCGTTTCATAACTTTTGTCCGGCTAATGGTATGATTTTTCGTTTATCCTGCCCCCATACGTCTCCTCAAAATGGTAAAGCGGAACAAATTTTTCGCACTATTAACAATATGATTCACACATTCATTTTTCATGTGTCTCCCCCTGCCTTTTGGGTATGTGTGTTAAAAATGGTAGAATACATTCTTAACATCTTTTCTACCCATACGATCCAAAATAGGACACCCACTGAAATCCTCTATCGTTGGATCCCTTCCTATAATCACCTTCGAGTTTTCGATTGTCTTTGTTCCCAAATCTTACCTCCACGGTACCTCGCAAATTAGCACATCGTTCCACCCATTGCGTCTTCCTAGGTTTCCCGTCAAACCATAGGGGGTACTTGTGCTATGAGTTATCCACAAGCAAAGTCCTAGTCTCCTGACATGTCACGTTTGATGAGAACGTATTCCCGTTTGACAACATCCAAAAATTTTGAGCCACTGACTACGATTTTCTTGATGACTCGAACACCTCCCCTCTATTTCGAAACATACTATATTGGCCAAATTCCAACCCGTCACCCATTGCCCCATCTACGGGACCCACTGCCACATCACCTATCCCGTCGGCCCCACCCATTACCGCCACTTACTAGCCCAATTTACCCACTTCCTAACCTAATTACCCAACTGCCCATCCCAGTGATAACAATTCCCACCTCACTACCCCATGACGCAGTCCCACCGCCCAGAACAATGACCCATTGCCCAACCCAATTACCCCACAGCCCAGTCCCATCGCCCAGACAAGTGGCTACACTGCCCAGCCCAGTCCCGCAACCATCCAGTCCAACCCGCAGTCCTCACCTACCGCCCCCACTTCACCCGATCCAGTCCCCAACCCACTGTATGGAAACTCGCGCACAACACGAGATTTTCAAACCAAAAGTCCACTTTAATTTGTCCACTCAAACCATCTCCCCGCTACCTAAAAACCCAACGTTGGCAAAACTTGATCCGAATTGGAATGCGGCTATGCGTGAGATGTTTATTGTGCTTACTTTACATCGCACTTGGGATCTTATTCCACGGCCCGAGGGAGTGAATGTAATCTGTTATGTGGCTATTTCATCATAAGTTCATAGATAATGGTGCCCTTGAACGTCACAAGGGCAGACTTGTGGCAAATGACACAAGGCAACATGAATGTGTTGATTGTGGTGAGACTTTCAGTCCAGTGGTTAAGCCAACTACCATCCGCATTGTTTTGAGCATCTCTATGGGGAAGAATTGGCATATTCACCAGTTTGATGTAAAGAATGCTTTCTTACATGAGGATTTAAAAGAAACCGTTTATATACAACAACAACTAGGTTTTGTGCATCCGGAGGCTCCTTATCATGTTTGTCGTATTCGTAAGTCACTATATGGGTTGAAACAAGCCCCCATGACTTGGTATGAGCGGTTTGCCACTTACATTATACAAATCGACTTCGTATGCAGCAAAAGTGATCATTCATTGTTCATTTTTCATCGAGGTACTGACACAACTTACCTTCTGTTATATTTGGATGATATTGTACTGACAGCTTCTTCAGATGGACTGAAGCACGAGATCATTGTTCTACTCAAGTCCGAATTTGCTATGACTGACTTTGGTAAGTTGAGTTATTTTTTGGGATATTAGTGACCAGATCTGCACATGCCATGTTCTTATGTCAGCGTGAGTATGCAGAGGAGATCGTCAGCAGGGCTAAAATATTAAATTACAAGATCATGCCCACTCTCGTCGACTCCAAGTCCAAATGACGGGGATCCGGTCAACGTTCCCTCTCTTTATAGGAGTCTCACAGATGCTCTTCAGTATCTCACATTCACTCGGCCAAATATTGCATATGCGGTTCAGCAGGTGTGCTTGTTCATGCACGCTCTTAGGGAACCTCACTTTACAACTCGTAAGTGTATCATTTGATACGTTAATGACACTCTTGACTATAGACTTCATTTATATCCCTCCGCACCGACTAGTTTGCTCTCTTACACATACACATATTGGGCAGGCTGTCCGGACACCCGTCGCTCTACGTCCGGCTATTGTGTATTTTTGTGGGATAATATTATATCGTGGTCTGCCAAGCAGCAAGGTACACTTTCCCGTTCGAGTGCAGAAGCAGAATATCGAGGCGTTGCGAATGTTGTTGCCGAGCTATGTTGGCTTCGAAATATCCTTCTTGAGCTTCATTGTCCCATACGTAAGATATCTTTGGTCTACTGTGATAACATATATGCTGCCTACTTGTTTCATAACCCGGTTCAGCATCATGGAACCAACCATATTGAGATGTATATTCACTTTGTTTGTGAGAAGGTTACAATGGGTCACGTTAGAGTGTTGCATGTTCCTTCTTTGTATCAGTACGCAAATATCTTCACAAATGGGTTTCCTCGGCAACTGTTTCTTGACTTCAGATTCAGTCTTAGCGTCCGACCTCCTCCCGCTCCGACTAAAGGGGTGTGATAGTGAATATATTCTATATATATTCTGTAATTAATATTTAGTGTAACTAATGTAAAATAGAAATCTTAATTCTATTAGAACTATAATTATATACTCTATATATATTAGATTAATAAGAAATCTCTATCAATGAGATTTATACTATTCTACCTGAACAATCCTGAATAGTACAAGTTTGGACCACATAAGACTAGTACACTATTTTCCATATTTGTTTGGCCAACGTAACATGAATTTGCATATAGTACGAGTTGGAAAGTCAAAAAATAAATTCTCTAGCTAGGTGACCAATAGAAATCGACATTATTGCCCGAAAGAAAAGAAGGATATACTTTATATACTTTCATATAGTTCAGAATTAATTAATGGACGGCGTGGCCTTTTAGAATTATTGATTGGTCATGCCTCCGTCATAAAATCATGCATTGGCTCGTAGCGTACTAGCGTAGGAGTACAAACTACAAAGTCTTCCAGAAGAGTTTTTCTTAGTCTCTACTCTCTACTCTCTAGTCTTCGCCTTTTATTTTGCTTTTACTAAAATATATCTAAATTATAATCGAAGTTGCATCACTTGATAATATTGTTGGTTACAATGGTGCAAGAAACGGAAAAAAGTAATTGCTAAGTATTACAATAAATAAAATTACAATAATTAAAATTTCAATATGTTTGAACAACAAACTGGAACAGGAAACTGGAACAATTTGATATGCTGGGTCGAGTGATGACACTCTGTCTTTAAGATAAGATTGTCCCGTATATATCATTTCTACGTTTTGGACAATAGTCTCCCAAGATAAAACAACAACTCAACAAATGAGCAAAGGAAACTCAAGTGTTACTTTGAAGAACTTTGAGTAATGAAATGATGCTGAATGTAGGAAGAAGATTCTGCTTTTTCGTTTGATTTTCTATGTTGTCTCAACAATTGAGCAAATGCTTCATTATATAGTGTAAGGAGGGGACTTATCAGCTGCCCACATAATTGTTGTTACTGGCCAAGTAATGACAATTATGGAGGTAGTAATTCAACCAAAATCAATGACCAATTGATGTGCAATGGATTAGAGCTTTTAGGAAGAATAATTCAGTCAAAATAAAAAATGACTGAATTGATGTGCATAATAATATTGGTTAACGTTCCAAAACCAACAACAAAAGCACAAGTTCTCTGTAAATATGAAACAATTTGGGAGAAGCCCACGGCCCACTACCCGAGACAGGACCGACGGGCGGCGCGCGTGTGGGCTTAGCCTCGAACCAAAACACATCTAGGTCCTCCCCCCTTCAAACATATGGGTTACCCCTTGGGATCCCAAACCCAAAGCCAATTTTGAGACTTATAAACTAAATAAATCTTCCTCCCCCAACCGATGAGGGAGGATTGGTCTTTACCATATTTTCATGCTTCAAACACCTCACTTCGTGGACCAATATCTCTTTCATTTCTCAACGAAATTTGACGATCCTTGGCCCTACGGTCATCTACTTACTTAGTAGATTATGCACGGGTGAAGAATCAAAGTCTCCAACATGCGGAACCCAAGTGTTTAAGTCATTAAAGATGGTTGGACGCAACTCCCGCCAAAGGCAAATTTCCAACAAATATCATATACAAATTAAATCTGTTTTCGAGGTTAATATGTACTGTTATATATATCGAAGAGAGGCAATTCGAAAATAAAGAAACCCAAATTTGTCGTGTAAAAAAACACGGGATCATATCGATCTGTATACCTCCATTATAATAATAAGAAGGTTATAAATATCCCAAAAAATGACTATATAACAGGTACCAAACCCGGAGCAACAATAGCAACAAAAAATCAATTTAAGAAAGGAGAGAAATAACTCAAAAACTGAGCTCTTGTTCGTGCCCCAATTCTAAAGCTACAAACCTCCAAATCCAATCTCTCAAACCATTCAAATCCAAGAAGCTGATATTCAGAACCCTCAGCTCAAAAATCAGCTCTTCCTTCATTTGTATTGGAATTTGTTGGTTTTATATTTGATTAATGCACACGTTTTATGGACTTCCTAAATTTTGCGTTTTTTTCCTCAACGGGAAAGAAGAATAAATCAAATCCGAAATCACTCGCTATAAACGCTTAGCAGCTTTTATAGCACAAGAATTTAAGTTATATAAATAGGATCGATACTTACCACAAAATGTTACATGTAAGTCTTCTAAGACCTAATTGAAATTAACTTTACACCGTTAATGTACATAAAACATAAATTCTACACAGCAAAAGGGAAGTTAAAGTTATTATAAATCGATCTCTAAGATTACTAGTTAGATTAACAACAAGCCATTGTCTTAAAGCGAGGGGCAGTGTGTACTCTCCCCTGCTCCTTGTCAATTCTTGCATTATTGGACACTTTACAGATGTATCAAATACCAAAACCTCCAGCTGAACGGGTTACATTTTCTTCCAAAAAAAGAAGAAGAAGAGATAGTACGAGATTCCCTACTTATGCCAATTAGGCTAGATAGAAGTAACCACCGAGGGGTGTAATAGGATGATTGAGATCCTCCCGCTTTAATGAGAGGTCTCGGTTTTGAGCTTTGAGAAGGAGCAATTCATGCTAGAGAGTTTCCACCTTAATAGATTCTACGTCAAATTATATGAATTAGTCGAGCCAATATGTTTTGAAATAGATAATTAAAAAACAAGAAGCAACTTTGTTTGGATTGGGACCAGATTTTATATATTGGGGAATCGAATTCGGATCTTTACATATATTTTGTTGGATTGAAACCTGTCTATTCTGTTGTCAACAAATTTAAAACTCATGTTTTTTGTAACGGGGTCCCTTTTCCAACGTGTTTTCATATTCTTCAAACAATATGTAATTCATATATATATATATATATATATATATATATATATATATATATATATATATATATATATATTTTGGTCATATGATAAAGTGATAGACCACACAAGTGAATGAGGGCGAAAGTACTTGCACCAACATGGTCCATACATAGTTTTCTAATCACTTTTCTTATGTTAATTCGTCCTATTAATTATCGTTTATACTTCAAAAACATTCACTCCATCATCAAATTATATATATTTATGCGCGCGCCCTCCCAGGGAAATAGATTAATTTAACAATCGTTGATAAATTGAGGTTGGGTTGCCTTTCTTATTAATTTAACGTGATATATATACAAGAGGCAAAACCAGAGTTGCCTAAGATTGCCCCATGATACACGACAATAATTTGGGAAACACAAAACATATTTAGGAAAACCAGAATAAGGGCAGAACTAGGTCTACCCCGCCGTCGGCTGTCATCACCCAATGTCACCCGGACTGTAGACCTGGGTTATATGGCTTTCGAAATTATCCCTTCTAACTTCAACTTTGAGAGAGACTTTCAGGTAAACCCCCGCTACGAGTCTGTGGAGGAGATGCCCTCCCTGATTGAAAACTCGATTATCCCTCAAGTCCGCATCGACTGTCGGTGGGGTCCGGACATAGATGTTTTCCCCCATCCGTCAAATGCTAGTATTACTCAGCACATCTCAGTGATGTCACTTATTTACACCTACCATTTTATCATTGGATTCAGCCTCTCGATCTATCGGGTAATTGAGTCATTTTGTCTTCGCTATGGCATCTGTCCGGAGCAATTGATCCTGCAGACGTAGAGAATAGTTTGTTGCATGCAGAACTTGGCGGATCTCGCCCATCTTCCATTTACTCTGGATCATCTGATCCATCTCTATTCCCTCCGGATGCTCCGTGAGGGAATAATCAATTTAGCTTTTCGGGGCTCCAAAGCCCTAATTACAAATGCCGAGGATAATCACGATCGGGGATGGTGTGATGGGTTTGTGATGATTCCTACACATCACCTTCAGGGCACCAATTTTGGTTATCTCCCGTAGCATTGGAACAACGCTCGTAAGCCTTTTCCTTCTTTCTTATTTTTTCTGGTCTTTTCCTTCTTTCTTATTTTTTCTGGCCTTTTCCTGACTACCTTGCCCTTTGTTTTTATAGAGGCTCCCGTTGTCCCCAACCCCCCTATCGGATGTCTTTGACTGGGTGATAAGCCTTCTTCATGTCTCTCACAACACCGATCAAATATGAAGAACCATTTTTGCCAATAAGTGGAAGGACAAAAGTCATGGTGAGTCTTTCATCTATTGCCAACTCCTCATTTTCATGTATTGCATGTTGATGTGTTGCTCTGATTTTTCGTCTAATTTTTTCCCCTGAAGGCCTCCCCCGCTCGAGGTGGTTCAGCCAAGAAGGTGTCATCTCAAGATGAAGTCCGAGCACACATCTCTAAGACCGCCACTGAGTTTAGGAAAATCAGGAAGCGAATGCTTTTGAATAATGCGGGAGCGTCTACCTTTGGGATTGGCTCTCGTGTGAGAACATGACATCGCTTAGGTAAGCCTAAGAGGGAGGACGAGCAGAAAGTGGTCTTTGTGAAGGGTGATGAAGAAGAAACTGCAGTATTCGGGAGTGTAGAGGCCCCTTCAACCGATGCTATTAGAGAGCTGGGAGTAAGTGAAGGACAATCCGAAAGCGTGAGAGGTAGTGATTCGGGTGCAGGCCCTTCGGTTCCTCCCCCAATTGCTGGTTCCAACCTCGGCCTCGAAGTCTCATTGGCCCACCTTGCAGATATCTTCCTTCAAGTACTTTTGAGATTTTTCATCACGCCTTTTACTTCCAACTATAGTGTATAAGCTTTTTCTCTTTCAGGTGCATGCTGTCGTTTCCTCCACCATTGAGCGTTTCAAGAACATTCTTTCACCCTTTAGTGCAGAGATGTTGGTGAAGGAAAATCATCGCCTCCGGGATAAGGTTGACCATCTCCATGATGAGCACATGGATCTCCTGGAATGAAGGACTACCTTAGAGGGTAGTTTGGAGGAGGCCAAGCAGGCGATGATAACTAGAGATGAGACCTTCCGAATCATCACCCATGCTCATCAATTAATGGGGGAGAGGGTGGTCCTGACTGAGCTTGATCGAGATATTGCTCGCGCACGGATACAACAACTAGTGGCTTCCTGTGCCCACATTCGAGCCTGGAACCAACAGTTGACACTTCATCGGGCAACTGAGCGGCAAAGGGCCACCTTACTTCGGGATTATGTTGTTCTTCAAACCTGGTTCGAGGTCCTGCAAGGGGTGCATACGGGAGTAATTGATACCCCCTCGGCCCTCATGGATGTAGAAGTGTATTTGGGGGTAGCTAAAGCTGATATAAAATATTTGCGTGAAGAGATGCCCCTTTCTTCTGATGCTTCTACCGGCTATTTTGGTGGCGAGGATGCTCCCCCCAGCTTAGCTTTGTATGTCTGCAGCCTTTGGTCATTGCTTTGGAGGCCTTCTATGGGTCTGTTCCTTAGGCGATGATCAATAATAATGCCGGTGGTTGGTGTTAGTTTTTTCAACCCTTGTGAGTTTGTGGGGGCCTGCGTGCCTTTTTAATATTGGTGTTTTAAAGTGGGACTGTGCGCCCTATGTTAAATATTTTGTTCTTATGATTGTGTTTGGATTTGAGCCTTTGTGCTATGGTTTGTCGGATCCCCGAGGTTTGTATGCCCCTTTTAATGTTCTTTAGTTGAGTGCTTGGCACTTTTCTTGTATAAATGACAACGTTTTTCTTGCCTTTCAGTTTACGATTTGACATGCACTTTGTTTATTACAATAATTATGATCACTTAATGACATGTTGACTTTTTAATTTGCACTTAACCATCGAGGCATGACCGTTGCGCCTGTCTACCGGAACTATGCTAATATTCGAGCCTTTGTTGTTTAAGTTAAAGTTTGACAACCGGTGCACGCTTATGTAATTTTGCGTTTTGTGTTTGAGGTCATCTTGCCTTAACCCAATATGGGAATGTCACATCCGTGAACGCTTGCATGAAAAATCATTCAAGCTTTCTTTTAATTTTCTCGAAGCATTCGAACTATTAGCATTCAAGCCGTCAGTGAATGTTGTGTCAGCCCAATCTTCGGAGATCGCAGGCAGCAACATCCTCTCCCATTGGAAATGTTCCACAAAGTTGCAGAGTAACTTATCCTTCTTTTGATTTATGATGAAGATTCCTCCTTGTGGGTCTCGACCCTCCGGGCCCCAGCATGGGCCTTAACGAATTCATCCGCAAGATCATCAAAAGAATCAATAGAATTTTCAGGTAAGAGAGTATACCAAGAGAGTGCTCCCTTTGTGAGTGTTTGGCTGAACTTTTTCAGCATGACAAATTCGATTTGGTGCTGCTGCAGGTCATGCCCGGTGACCGCGGCCTCGAAATTCACGATGTGTTCGTCCGGGTCTGTTGTGCCATCATACTTAGGTATGTCAGGCATTCTGAACTTCTTCGGGATGGCTACAGAGCCACTTCTTCCTTGTAGGGTATCTCTCCGTACTTTCTCACCCCAACCCCCTTTATCACCGAGGGGCCCCTTGGTATCTGGCTCATCCGCTCATGGAGCTCTTTTTCGAACGCTGCGAGTCTCACTTTGTGTGTCTTCGGCACTGCAGGCTTTGCTCCTGCGTTTGCTGCGGATGCATCAGGTGCTCCCGTATCTTCCACGTCGTCTTTCTGAGCAATATAGTCAAAGACACTCTTAAGAAACAAAGAAGAAATATAAAAATGTAAAAGTATCTAATATTCTAGATAGAAAAGTTAAAAATAGACGGAGTATTGTAGATAAACAAATCAGAGCCTTTTTTTGTCAATATATTAAAAATAGATTGAGTATTTGTGTAATATACATTACTTACCGATATAGACACTTTCTTTTTGTCAATTAGTTAACTATTTTATTGACAAAAGTACACAAAGTATGTTATAATTTTTCAAAAAAAAACCCTATATGGATGAAAAGTGAGCCCCTAAAATTGAGGGGACTAAAGTACTTTAAAAGCTTCGCCCAAAAGCCACTACTAAATTTAGTTTACATTCGGTGTGATAAGTTAAACAGTTGTCATTAGATTCGATGTGAATGCAATTTAGTATTTTTGGCCAAGGTTTTAGGAATTCAAAAATATTTTTTTACTGTGCTTATTTTAGAAAATTAAGGCATTTGATTAAATTTTTAGAAAAAAATTAAGTGTGTTTGAGTAATAGTAAAAGCTTAAAATAACACTTTTTTTCTCTCAAAAACACTTCTAGCCTTGATCAAGCATAAATTATTATTCTAATATTAACAATAAAAACAAATTAAATTAATTAATCAAAAACAAACTCTTTACTTTTTCAAAAATATTTCTCACGAAAAAAACTGTTTCAAATAATTACTCCATTTTAAAGAATTGGTCAAACAAATATATGTTCAAAAGTCAATGATTTAAATATGTAAAAGTCACCTATCATAAATTTTATACACATGAAAACTAAAAGGATAATCAATAAACTTGATTCATTCAAGGATCCATTTGATTATTTCACAAAAGGTTGTACGACGTTTCTCTAGTGCTCAAACTCATCTATAAGATTATTGTCTCTAATACACATTAACTAGCTTCAATGGTCCCTCCACCCTCGAACTCCTATCGGAAGCGCTGACTCCAAAATGAGCGCTATTCAGATTTAGCGAAGGCTAATGCGGGTACGAAATATCGGATAAAAAATACAAGAAAACTAGCTTCAAGTAATTTATTTGTTAGCTAAAAAATTTAGCATGGACCTTAAAAGACCACATTTTGATAAAGTCGCATTACTTTCTGGCATGCATAATTAAGCATATAATTAGTGCATAAGAACGAAAAAATTCTTTAAAATGGGAAGAAGCGGACAATTAATATCCGAAAAAGGTTGGATTCGGCGCTATATAAAATGCAAACATAACTCCAAATAATTGTAGTTACATTAGCACTAACTACCACATTAATAAGACAAACAAACGCCTTCTGGAAAGCAAACTTCACCATTAACAGATAGATACTATTACTATTAATTTACTCTTAACCCTCTAATTTTATATTATAGTTTTTCCTCTGTGGGTTTAATTCTCTCTCTCTCTCTATACTTGGGAACAATGATTTCAACTGTACGCTGAAGATTGATTTTTGTATCTGTATTCCTCTCTCTTTATTGTCTTTTCTTTTCAAATGTTCCATATTGAATAATTGTCAGCTGATTATTCTCCCAAAAGTTGAGGTTGAACTTATTCCTTTGAATTTGCCCTTTCAGTTAGAATGTGAGTTTTTGCTCAATTCAGCTAAAAAAATAATAATTCTAGATTTATTTCATTTACAATCAATTCCCAGAAATTACAAGCCCCCATATTCTTATATGGAATATTTTGGCTCCTCTGTTTCAGACCAGGTATAATTTCCACTAATATCAATTGGGTCTATGATTTTTGATCATATTTGTTGGTGTCTTTATACAAAATTCAATCTTTATTGATTCTCGAAGCTTTGATAAAATTGAATTGGGATTCTTGAAATCAGGTAATTTGGGTTGGTTGTTTAGCTGCTCCACTTTCGACCCACTTGGGATTAATTTGACAAATTTGAATTTATGAACTCAGTGGGCTTGGTTCAAATTATTTGTTAATTTGAACAACTTGGTTTTGGTTATATGTTTCTTTGCTTTCTTAAATGTGGTTTGCAATTCTTTACTCCAATGTTACGTGAATTAGAAGTTTGTGGTTCTCTTTCTTTTTGGTTTCCCTTTAAGGTACTTTTTGTGACTATTTTTGTAATAATTAGTTATAAAGCCGCCAACTTGTTTGACAAATCTGTCCACGTTCATTATGGAAGGAGGAATTTAAGTTTATGTTATGATTATTTATGAGGTAGAAAGCACAAGTCTGGTAATGTAGAAAAACTAATGCACCTGTCACTTTTCATGCATTTCTTGTGATCTCTTTTTTCCTCTTTATCTTTATACTGTGTGTTTGCACCCATACTCACATAAATATTCTATTTTTGTGATGCAGAAATTACTAGAGAAATTGAATAATAGCTTGATCTGCTGATTGTAAAACCAAGGTAAGCTGGTTTGTTTTTCGTGCTAAGACCGGTATCTGTTTGTTTAGATACCTTATGTACATAATCACAAAGAGTCTCTTGACTTATGACAGATTGTTCTAGTGGCAGTCTATGGGATATTACTCGTGAGCAGCCAACTGTCTGTTGGTTGCTCATTTATTGTGATTTTCACTTTATGACTAGTTTCCAGCCCAGTCATCCAATTTTTCTTGTATTCTTGTTAGAAATTTCTCTTAAATGTATTCATGAAAGAGGTCATTATTTTTCTTGACTAGTTTTTGTCTAAAGATCATTCTGTAATTTATGGTAGTGCTCTGGCAGATACGAGAAAATTTTAGGATATGGGATGCTTTGTTTCGACGCTGCAGGAGACTGGTGGGAATAGAAGGCGGCCAGGAAACATTGGCGAGGTGTCTGTATTTGTTCCTGGATTACGTATCCCTAAACCGGTTGATTTCTCTCTTGCACTTGGTGATCACTTGTCGAAAACCCTGGTGGAGCGCCTTTCCGCTCTCAGAACCAGAATAGTGGTTATGGCAGGGCAAGAAGCTCCCACAATTACAAGGACAAGAAGGAAAACTGCTACTCAGCATGGTGAGTTGCAGAGGAAGCGCAGGCACATTTTTTGGAATTTGGCAATGTTTCTGTATCTTTCCTTAAATGTGGATATGATGCATAGCAGCTATTTCTTGCAGGAGGTTCAACCCTTGCTGATCTTTTGCAGGCTCTCGAAGATTATTTTCCTGTTCTTTTGGGGCTAGTTAAAGATGGTATATACTTTGGCTGCTATCTCGTTAGCATCTACAATTTGTTGATTTTAGTTGTGAGATGTTACTTTCTTGGCCATTTTCAGGTAGCACATTACAACATAAAGGGCAATTTATTTGGGTCAATCAAGAGGATGATGCAGAGGTCAGACTAGCAATATATTTTTTCTTTTTGTTTACTATTCATGTTTCCAAAAGATGAAAGTTGCAGTGATGAGGATGTTGAGATGGATGTGTGGGCATACAAGGAGGGATATGATTAGAAATGATATATCCGAGACAGAGTGGGAGTGGCGTCGGTGGAGGATAAGATGCGGGAAGCGAGGTTGAGATGGTTTGGGCATGTGCAGAGGAGAGACACAAATGCCCTAGTGCGGAGGTGTGAGAGGTTGGCTATGGACGGGTTCATGAGGGGTAGAGGTAGGTCGAAGAAGTATTGAGGAGAGGTGATTAGACGGGATATGGCACATGTGCAACTTACTGAGGACATGACCTTAGATAGGGGGTTGTAGAGGACACAGATTAGGGTAGAAGGGTAGTAGATAGTCGAGCGTAGTCCTACTTACGCTTGCAAACTGGTAGTTGTAGTGTTATTATTGTAGGCCCGCTTAGCCTATCATACTAACAGGCGCAATATTGCTTTATAGTCCCCTGTAGTTTGATTTCTGTTGATGTGTGTCCTTTAGTGTACTTTGTTTAACTTATTTACCTGCGCTAGTTACTGCCAACTTTTTCAGAATGCGCTATCATGGATTATTCGTTTTTGATATCAGCATTTTCATACTACTTACATTTTTTGATCGGGTCGGACCGTTTCTCTTACTTTGCTCTTGCTTTGATTTTGTTTTGCTTTTTCTTGTGCTTTTCTTGTGCTTATGTTTTGTCTTGAGCCGAGGGTCTCTCGGAAACAACCGCTCTACCTACCAAGGTTGAGGTAAGGTCTGCGTACACTCTACCCTTCCTAGACCCCACGTTGTGGGATTTCATTGGGTGTGTTGTTGTTGTATTCATGTTTCGTTTTCTATTTGATTTTGCCACCATGAGGGAGAACTGTCTTATTTTTGTCAGAATATTTCAGGAAACTGCAATGTTTAGTGCTTGGTATGAAGTACTGTCCGTTTTGCACTTGATGGCAACACTATCGTTATCGCAAGCTAACTTACTGCTTCTTCCTAGAACGTCTCTCGATGGTTATTCGCCAAAGGTATCTGAAGGTGGGTATTTTTCCTGTGTTTAACTTTGCAGATTCTGTAACACTTGTTTCTTGGCAAAGCCTCTGAACTTCTCTTGGGACACATCTATCTTGCGGCTTCAAATTGATCTTTCTTTTTCCTTATTTTGTCTTTAACATCTGACAGAGAGCAGGCGATCTTCTGTTGATATTTTCCTGAAGGCTGCTGGATATCTAGATTGTGCGGTTCGAAACGTTCTTCCCCAGTTGCCTGCTGAACAAAGGTTTTTATACCAATGGAATTCAAATCCATTTTTCGAATTAAACCTATTCGGGGTTAGATATTCACTATTATTATCTTTGTGTGTAGGAGAAATCTGCCAGTAGACCTAGCCGAAGGAGTTCTGCGAGCATTGTGCCTCCAAGCATTAGGGCAGGTACTAGCTCATTCAGGGTGTGTCTTGTTTTGGGTGCATATTCTAAACTTTTAACAGTCCAAATAACACCCAAAATTTCTCCATGCTCTACTGAGTACTCTTTCGCTTCTTGCATTAATGAGTATCTAATGATATCTAAAATTGTTATGGGTTTATTCGGACGATGTAATTATATGAAGCAAATACATATCATGCTTCTAGTGATAATCTTTCAGCTTCTCTTTACTTGACTACTGTTTTGTTAACATCCCAGAAAAGTAAGTGACATTCAAATAGTGCCCCAAAGACACTGCAATTACCATATGAGGACTCAGTTAGGAAATCCTATATTAATAAGTAGGATTCGTAAAAATTGTCTATGACAATATGATTCTGATTTGGTAAAAGAAAATGATTGTTTTCATGGATTGGCTCAATTAATATGCACTGGGCTGAAGCATGAAATATTGACGCAAAATATGTGTTTTGCTTTTGCCTTGGTTGTTAGTGGAGCTGAGTTCATGCCTGTTACCTCTGCTTTCAATGGATGGAAGCACACTCTAATTAACACTAATTAACAAAGTGCAAGATATGTGTTACTCCCTCTGGCCCGATTTATGTGATGCACTTTCCTTTTAGCCTGTCCCAAAAATACTGAAACAATTTAAGTTTAAACATCTCATTTTATTTTACCCTTAATGAAATGATTTAGCCACACAAATATCTATGGTTTGTTTTAGACCATAAGTTTCAAAAGTGCATCATATAAATTGGGATGGAGCGAGTATTATCTAGAGACAGCAAAAGCAATCTATATTTCAAAGATTTGCTGTTATAAAATAGTTACCTTTATTAAAAAAAAAGATTTGCTGTAAAGAGGATCATCTGGATATATGCTTACTATCTAATTGCAGCAAAACCACTCTAGTTGCCAAATTTCTGTTACAAAAATGTGATCAATAGTGAAGGGGATCATCTGAGTTTGAGTTAACCTAAATTCAGCAGACTTTTGTGCATTTAGCCATTTTGATTATGTTCCATTACATGTTTGTTATTTTGGCTGTTCTATGGTGTTGTCCATTTGCTTGTGCTATTACTTACTGTTGAATGAAGATGTTAGCTGTTGCTTAATCTCTAGTTAAAAAAAATGTACCATATGGATTAAATTTTCTTCCCTGTCTGATGTATCTGTCACCGTGATCTTAGGCCGTTGATATTCAACTTGGACTTGCAATTGACAGTACTAAAGCAACACTAGCTGTCAAAAGAAGGCTTGCATGCGAGATGGTAAAATACTGGCAGCAGGTACTGTCTCTAGCCAAAGCATACTCGGCTACGTTGTTTATATGAATCCTCTATATGATTCTGCTAGTCTAGTCCATTTCATTCCAATGCTAATTAAATTTGGGGTTCTGTGAATCTCACACTTATTCCTATACAGGTAACTAGTCTATTCCCTACTAATTGGCATTGGCTATTGGATCATTTGCCTCCATTGGAGTCCCTAGTCCTTTTAAACTCCTTCCCCTAACATAATATGGAAAGAGGAATAAAAAGCTGTGTTTTTCCATTTATGGAACATTTTCATGTAGTCACCAGATAGTGTCTTAGATATCAACTATGTTTTTTTGTTACCATGCAGGCTCAAGATAACATCATGAATCTTCCATTATCAAATGGTTGGGGAGAAAAGCATAGGCTTTTCGTGAAGTGGAAATATATTGAAGCCAAGGTATCTTGTGATCTCTTTCGTTTGTTTACTTCTTTGGTTCCTTGATTTTAGTATCTATGTCAACAACAAGAGGTAGCAAACTTATAGGCCTAAGTGTTCCTTGATTTTACTTATTGATGAGCGAAAGACTCCATCGCACGAGACTTTTTCTCTATAACATACAACGTTTTCTTTAAGTAATCCATGCAAGGATGACACACATGAGCACACTTTATTCTGGTTTGATAATTTATGTAACTTAGTCCAGGCAACACTCAGTTGGATTTGGCGATTGGTGCAGAGAGCATAGAGATTAGAGTGTTCAGTCTACAATTGTCATTCAGGGACATGTGAATAGCTTGTGTGTCCTATATATGTTAACAAACTGGTGTCAACAAAAAACAAGGAACTCTCAGGATATCTCCTTCTCCTGTGAGAGTGATGTTTATGTGTTACTAGGGATAGAAAGACGATTGCTATTTGAATCACCTTATTTTATCTAGCGTCATAAGCTTACGAATCCTAACTAGTTTGGGACTGAGGTGCAGTTGACTGACTTTACCAACCGTCAGTAGCACATGAATTTATATCAAAACGTTCAGCTTTGTCTATTCGTTAGCCAATATGATTTTTGTCAGAGATAAAGCACGCACACAGGACCAAAAAAAACACGCCTCCAGCTGAATTGGGGTTGGATGGGATTGTGAAAATAGTGGTGCAAATGTTAATATGTTATGCAATCCACCAAAATTTCATGCTATAGATTAATTTAGTTCAATCAAGTTGGCCTGGGTCTTCTGAGAGGATGTAATGGACAGAGGTGCTTACCTATGTTCAAAATGGGCTTTTCTGTAGTTGTATTTCTCTCCTCAATATGCTTTGGAAGTGGCTGATTTTATAACCCTGCTGAATGCTCTTAGAATTTGACATATGATGTTAGGGATCTGAAACTCGTAGTTTCTTGTTCTTCTTGTGAACAACCTTATAGATAATCAATAGTGTACCTCTTGTTGCCAACTTCGATTTGTAAGTGAAATTCCCCTTTAAACTGATGATGTTACGCGGACTATGGCTCTTATAAAGCTAATTGCTTATAACTTTCTTCAGTTGAGGCAGCCTAAAATCCTCTTAATTATGTCATGGAATGGGTATTTGTAGCATAAAGCAACTATGATTCTTCAGCATTTCTCAGCTATAGCATGAAAGCTTTTGTCTGGACTCCATTTCACTGTTTGATTAAAATTTCTTCGGAGTTTTAGGGGTTTTGGAGACTAAGAATGAGAGGATCTGGTCAGATATGTAATGTTTAGAGTTATTGTGCTATTTAATTGATTCTAATGCTACTACCTTCCCACATTATTAGAATATTCACTTACCTACAAATTCTTTCTTATCCTATGGAGAGAGGGGCTCTTTCTTTTTTGAGTGGTTTGTTGTACTGGACAATCCTGCATCTTCCTTCAGCGAAATTCTCTCTTCAATCAAGAGAAGGTGATAGCTCTCGATACTCACCGAGTGGTGATACAAGAAAAAGTTGTCTGTCTCAAAACTTCACATATTACAACTTCGTAATCTACGTTTTCATGCTGGTCTTTGCAATGTTTCTGCAGCTTCTTTTCCTTCTAAATCTATTGCCTTTTTCTCCCCTCAAGCTTATGCATGACACACAAAAATTTGTGTAGGCTTCAGCATACTATTATCATGGTCTAATCCTCGACGAAGGAAACACAGAAAAATCTCATGGAATGGCTGTAGCTGCCCTGCAAGCAGCAGATGAGTATCTGAAAGAAAGTAAGAAGGCGTGTGAAGCTTTCAATGCATCCATTCCTCTCTCCAGGTAAACTTTGGACGATCCATTTTTCATTTTCTTCCCTTCATTATTCTTCAATGCCCTGTATTTCCTATATTTCTTTATTTTCTTGCTATGCAGTGAAAGAACTTATTTTGGAAAAGAGAAAAGTGGAAAAACTACTTGTAGGTTTGCCGTAGATAAATTATGAAACCAAATCTATATAGAGACCAGAGCTATTAAGAATAATGGGAAACTATCTATATGTTTAATTCTTCTTTAGCTATCAATTTTGATTAGAAAATAACTCTTCCAATCAGATAGTTTAGTGCAGAGTTTCAATTATGGTATTCATCTGGTGACTCAGATGATAGAAGAGATCTTCAGTTTAGCTTCAACTTTAGGACTTCCAAGAGGTTGTCCTGCATTTGGTCTTGTTATTCATCACTTTTTTGTTATATCCTGGTTATATCTCTCCTTGGTGTTTCCATCTGTTTAGGAAACACCATTGAGCTACATCTTTTTCAACAAAAACTCTAAAATATCACCTCAAATGGTAATCAGATATCCTTGGATGTGGTTTCTGAAGATGTTACTGTATCTAAAGCTAGTGTTGTTTAAAATTTGCTGTGTAATGAATAGTTCGCTTCTAGACCTAATTGGATGACTTTACCATGTAAAGACTCATACTAACTTGTAGAACTGTGTCTAGTGCTCAAAATTTATCAGATTGGGAAACATCATATTTTCATCTGAGCAACTTGTACCTCCATCGTTATGCTAAACTGATATTTCACCGGAAGCATCTAGAATTAGAAACTGCATTAGCCATGTTTTGACAATAAGCTTGCTGGGGCACAGGAAGACCCCTGATTTTGTCCCCCCCCTCCCTTGTTTTCTCTTTTTTTTTTTGTGGTTGTCATATATTATTGTAACATACTTTTTGCGCGCCACCTTATCCTCTCTCTTCTGCCTGACTTCCATTTGCCAATCCAGAAATCCTCCACTCTGGGGAACGATGAAGTATCTTGCCGAGAAAATTCCAAAGGACACTTCGAGCAAGGTGCGGATCAACAGGGATTTGTACTCTTATGAAAAGTAAGTCTTCTTTTTGTGGCTTTGCCGATATGATGACACTTGGCTGGAGAATTGCTTATCTTAAGTACATTGCTAAAGTTCGATATTGGTTTTGAGAGACGGCATGTTTTCCTTGTATTTATTTGAATTTGGGTTAACATATTACAAGATTGCTTCTTGACTTTGACGAGGTATAAAATCGCAGCAGTAGGAAAAGCCTTGTTGCTGCACCACCAACTAAACCAACCCCTTTGAGCCAAAAATAAGAATTTAAAAAATAAAAGCTAGAATAAACTATCCCCACGCACTTAAAACAACCAAAAACAATGCACAGTTATGACAATCAATTACAACATGAGGAGAAATGGATGAGTGTCAGAACTATTTGTCTCTGGGGAAGTTTTACATGAATTAGTTAATGCATGTTCTAAGCTTAATCAATGTCCAAGATAGAGTTCCCATGCTTGAAAAATACTTACATCTGAAGAGGATACTGTAGGATCATGGAGACAGCCCCAACACTGCCAGACTTTGCATTGGCTCTGAAACCTGATGAATATCAGCTTCCTCACGTGGATGCATCTTGGGATGATGAAACTTACAGGCAGGGGACAGTTTAAACCCAAACAAGCTCAAAGAGTGACTTATTCAACTTGTCAGATTTCAGATTCTGGAAAATCCATGCTGGTCGAAAATGCAGGATGACTGTCGTCACATCTCCAAGATATCCGACTCTTGCTATTCACTGAAGGTCCCCTCTTTGCTGCACCTCTAGTTGAATACGATCTCTATTTCTTCCAGTAAATTGAATCTTTATTTCCTTTTTCCTATCAGATGTATAGTCAACCCTGTGAGTGAGTTCTGTACATGTCGCTATGCTTTTGTTTGTAATCTTTGATCTACAGGAAAAGGGGTGTATTTCTTTGCCAGCCTACCAAATAAATTTGTAGTGCCACTTGTACACCAACCTGAAGCCAGAACAATTGTTCAAGTTGTTTGATAGAAAATGCTTTTCTATAAGTTATACAATTTGTGTCTATGAAGCTTACTAGCTAAAGAACCTATTTGTATCTGTATTTCTTTTCAATTCCAATTTCTGACTTTTAAGTGTATAAAATGCAAACTTCTCTTCGGAAACTATCCTAATGCTAGATTTCTTTGGCTATGTGCCTTTAATGAAGGATACTTGAGCTCTTGAGGAATTAGAAATTTGTTATCCTATGCTTGAAACTAGTGCAAGAAAGAGACTGGAATGGAAAATAAAGAGAGCGAAAAAGGAAGGGAGAGTTGAGAAAAGTCATTTATTTCCCTGTTAGATTTCTTTGGCGACGAGTCTTAATGCAGACAATTAAAGCTGTTGCAGAAATTAGAAAAATTTCATCCTGTGCTTGGAACTAGTGCAAGAGATGGAAAAGGGAAAATAGAAAGAGGGAAAAGGAAGGGAGAGATGAGAAAGTCATTTTCTTCCCTTTGTTTGGTGTGGGTGGAAACTGGAAAAAGAGAGGGAAATAAAAGCTTAAAAAGGGCAGCCCGGTGCACTAAGTTGTCGCTATGTGCAGGGTCCGGGAAAGAAATCTTGTGACTTCATTTTATCTTTTACACGAAACAAAACAAGAGGATAGACAATTTATGACTCTTCTCTTCCCTTTCTCTAGCTTCTAAAGCAGTTTTCACTGTAAGTGTGTGACAAAATGAAGTGCTGGTTGCTATGAGGGCTCTCTCTTGGAGCTACTGCAACTGGAAACCAAAGGCTTTTAGTACTTTTGAGTAAAGATATAGTTCTCAAGTATTTTTCAGAGCCTTTTCCCCTTACCTCTTTGGAGCGAGTGAGCCCCAATACTGAACTGTTGCATTTGAGTGATGCAGAGTTGAATTGCACCTTATATATGAACCGCACCAACTGTGACAATGAGTTAATTAAGTTGGAACCATAAGTTAATTGAAAAAGTTTTTGCTCAAAGGCTGATGATTTGACAACAAAACCATAATTTGACTAGATACTTTATTTCTCACCAGTAACAATGATATTATAGCCACTTAACCAACTTTAATTACAAAAACTGCTTTCCTTCGATTTTGTTTTTTCTTCCCAGTTGAGAAAGGGGGTGCTTGTGCATGGTAGGGTGTTGCTTCAAGCGACCCAAATAAAAAGAGAGAAAAAAGTAAAGTAATTAAAAGACATATATGGAGAAGAAAAAGTGTGCAGTACATAAGAGTCAAAATTGTATTTCCTTTAAATGGCACCGGTAAGGAACCCTGCAACTCGTCAGGTCTTAATGAGCACAAAAAATGATATGGAACAATGACTATAACTTCCACCATTATCTTAACACGTTAAACCTACACAATGAATTAATAGTGACAAACAAAAAAGAGCGTACAGAAGCACCATGCTATGTATTGGTGACATTGCAACTTTTTTGACCGATTTGATATTTATCAAGATATATTAAGAGTACCCTTTTGAGGTCAAAAATCAAAATTCAGCGGAGCCGGGTGTCCGTGGGAAAGGTACGGCATCTCTGATATTGTCTATTCCAGTCGCAAATTGCACGAGCCTTTCAAAGCCTAATCCAAATCTAGCATGAGGAACTATAGCATAAGAAAAGGAGACGTCCAATCAAAATCACATGCAAAAAAACCAAAGACTAGAAAATGATGAAAATCTGGATACAGATTTACTTTCATCATTTACCAGAAAGGAATGGCACGCAGGGTAGCAAACTTGAAGGCAAGTTGCAACCAAATTTGATTTAGCATATGAATGTTGGATCAAGAGTAAGGTGCTCTTGAATTATGATGGCAAAGTGAAGCAAGTAAATGCCAAATTCATTTAACAATTTCACCCACCTGAACCATAACGTCACAGATCAAGATACCACCAAAAGCTTTCTTTGTTGAGTTTCAAGTTATCCAAACGTTCTTCTAGGTATTCAAGGCGTTCCTCCCTTTGACTTCCACCAATAAGTTCCCCGACCTGAAGAAGAAAACAACCTTGAGACATTGAGCTAGAACAATATCATACGGCAGACCTGTCATCCTTCAACTGGTTCAACTTCATCAAACAAATGGAATCTGCAGCTCTAAATCACCTAAAAACAACAATAAACAGTCCAGCAGGCATCACAAAAGTAATAACATTAGTGGGATTCTGGCAATCCCAATCTGTACGACATTGACTTTGCTCGGGGTTCAGATTCATACATGAGCATTTCATGCTATGAATAACATTATTGGGCTTCTGCCATGAATGCCTATCCAAAGATGAGGGAAAAAAAAAGGAAGACTGTATTCATGACATTTGAATATTGTGCGCACACAACTACTAGTTAAACCTAAGTCGGCAGATTTACTGAAAGAAATAATCCCTTGATTATTTTCATTAATTGAATGAGTATATATACAATTTACATATTTCTATAATAGGAGAATCCTATCCTATTCTATTCCTAAAACCTTATTCTACTTGGACACTAACTCTACAATTATGGTAAGTGTACAAGACTAATTATTACACTAAAACACTATACATAATATGACGTATATTTAACACACCCCCGCAATCATAGCGGGCGGTCTTCGAACGCTGAGAATGTCCCTAAAATCTTCAAAAATGATTGAGGGAAGACCCTTCGTAAAGATGTCGGCTATTTGATACCTGGACGGGACATGACAGACGCGAACCTGACCACGAGCAACCTTTTCGCGAACAAAATGAATGTCCATCTCGATATGTTTAGTGCGCTGGTGCTGAACCGGATTACCCAACAGATAGATGACACTAATAATATCACAATACACCAAGGTCGCTTTCTGGATAGGACAATGAAGCTCTAACAGCAAATTACGTAACTAACATGATTCCGAGACCACATTAGCTACCCCTCGATACTCGGCTTCGACACTGGATCGGGACAAAGTCGACTGACGTTTCGCAGACCAGGAGACCAAGTTATTGCCAAGAAACATACAATAGCCAAACGTAGACCGTCTGGTGTCCGGACAACCGCCCCAATCAGCATCTGTATACGAGACAAGTGTGGACGTCGAGGAAGGATATAAATGCAAGTCATAGTCAAGCGTACCTTGAATATACCTAATGATGTGTTTGAGCGCATTCATGTGCTCAACCTTGGGATCATGCATAAACAAACACACCTGTTGTACGGCATACGTAATATCCGATCTCGTGAATGTAAGATACTGAAGGGCCCTGCAAGACTGCGGTAGCGGGTCGGATCCTCGTATGGTGCATCGACCGCAATACCCAATTTGTGTTTAGTATCAACTGGAGTGGAAGTGGACTTACATGATGACATCCCAGCCCTCTCAATGATCTCGGCCACATACTTCCTCTGTGATAAAAACAATCCACCTGTATGACGGGTGACAACAATCCCCAAAAAATAACTCAAGGGCCCCAAGTCTTTCATAGCAAACTCAGAACTGAGCATTGTCATGATAGACTGGCGTAGGGCATCAGAAGAGGCTGTCAAGATAATATCATCCACATATAATAATATATAAGCCAAGGACAAACCACGACGATATATGAACAAGGAATTATCCGACCTGCTGTGAGTGAACCCAATAGTCAAAACATAGTCAGCAAACCTCTTATACCAGGCCCGTGGAGACTGCTTAAGCCTATATAAGGACTTCTTCAACAAACATACATGACGAGGATACTTGGGGTTCCTAAACCCCAAAGACTGATGCATATACATTGTTTCCTTGAGATCACCATGTAAGAAAACATTCTTCACATCTAACTGATGGATAAGTCATGCTTTCGAAAGAGCCAACCTGAGTACAATGCAAATGGTAGCCGGTTTGACCACTGGACTAAACGTCTCCCCACAATCCACACCAACTTGCTGAGTCTTACCATCACCCACAAGCCGAGCCTTATGCCGTGCAAACGAACCATCTGAATTTTCCTTATGAGTAAAAATCCACATAGACCTAATAATATTAATACCAGATGGACGGGCACCAACTCCCACGTCTTATTATCAATAAGAGCATTATATTCATCGGTCATAGCAATTTTCCAATTCGGGTCATTTAATGCAGACACAGGATTACGAGGTAATGGTGATTTAAGAGCATTAGAATGTAAATTAAAATGCATTTTAGGTTTAAAAATCCCCGTTAACTACGAGTGACTGGTCTATGACTCGGGGAAGAATAGGGCGGAATGTGGGAATTTTCTAGACTCGGTATGGACTGGCCAACATGCAGTGGGCCTGCTGGCCTATTTCGAGAAGCGAGCTTGATGGGGATGCAGAACCTGGACCGAGTTCGATTAGTGGATCGCCCAATTCTTTGGCCGGGTCGATGACAAGCGGGCCGAGAGGGCTGTGACGGACCAGTGGGACCAGCGGGCAGTGGGCCCGCTGGAGAATTTTGAGTGCGGGACATGTCCAAAAAATGGTGAATAATATACGGGGATATACCATCATCCAAAAAATTATATGAACTAGGCACGGGATTACTCACTTTAGCAAACGGAAATTGGGATTCATAAAAAATGACATGGCGTCTAATGATGATTTTATTAGAGGATAAATCAAAGCATTTGTAACCACGATGATTAGACGGAAAACCCAAAAGCACACATGGAGTAGACCGGGCCTGAAGTTTGTTAATTGTGGTGGACGGAAATAGCGGATAACACAAACTCCCAAAGACCCTAAGATGTGAATACGAAGGAGTTTTATTATATAGAATGTGAAGGGGGAAGAATATGTCAAACATTTGGAAGGAATTATGTTAAGGAGATATGTAGCCATTTGTAGAGCATGATGCCAAAAAGACGGGGTACGGAAGCATGAATCAACAAAGTCTGGACAATGTTATTAATAGTACGAATTTTGTGTTCGGCTTTTCCATTTTGTGAAGAAGTATGAGGACAAGAAAAACAAAAAATGATCCCATTATTAGCACAGAATTGTCGAAACACCCCATTGTCATACTCTTTGCCATTATCATATTGAATATTTTTTATTTCTAGTTCGAATTAGGTTCTAATGAATGCTCTAAATTTTAAGAGGATGGAAAAAACTTGAGATTTTTTCGCTATCGAAAAAGTCCATAATAACTTAGAATAATCATCCAAAAAGAGAACATAGTACCGATGACCCAAAGAACTAAGAACATGAGACGTCCATAAATCACTATGAATAATATCAAATGACATTAAAGTATGAGAATTAGAGTCTACAAATGACAACTTAACTATTTTTCTTAAAGAACAAGATTGACAATTCGGAGTACTACACACACTCTTACAAGAAATAAAATTGTATTTATCTAAGGAAGACAAAATAGATGATCCTGGATGACCTAGATGAGCATTCCACAAGGAAGGAGCCAGAGCGGCAAAAGTGGATGGCATTGCGTGACTCAAGAAACCGGAACGTGACGTGATAGGATAAAGATCACCCCTACTATCACACCTCATGAGGGGACTCCCCGTTTGAAATCCTTCATAGAAAACCCAAATGGATCAAATTCTATGGACACGAAATTATCAGTGGTGAATTTTCGGACAGACACCAAAATTTTAATCAATTTTGGAGCGCGAAGGGTATTTTTCAAAATAAGGGGTGGATGGGGGAGACAATGTTTTCTGACCACAACCACGAATTGGAATTGAATTACCATTACCAACAATTATACCACGATTGTTGCTCAAATTAAAATAAGACGAGAGAGTACCTGAGTCGGACGTCATATGAGTAGTGGCGCCGGTCCGAAGGATTTATTCCAAGCGTGTGCATCGCGACTTCAATGTCGGAAGTAGTGGGGCCCGCTGCATGATGGGCCTGAGGGGGCTGGGGCCCAAGTACACCGGGTTACTGTCCCGGCCCAAAACTGGGATGAGAACCACTGGGCCAAACTGGATTGGGCACAGCGTTGGCGATCCGGTGGTCGAGAATCTGGCTAACTGGCCGTAGGGATTGTTGGGCCACTGCCCGCTGGCCCAGGCCCACGGCCAGGGGGCCCAAGCTTGGGACCAGTTGGGTGGTGGCCCACTGCCGATATTTCGAGACCTACTGCCACCGTGACCATCTCCGGAACTACAGCGTTTTTCCCCGCGATTTTTGACATTATTTTTCCGATTATTTTTGCCGCCACCATGAGTATGGTTTTGGCCGGAATTATCAACACCACCCGGAGATTTTGTAGAGGACGTCATGACTACAGGACTAGCACCGGTAGCCGCCTTTTTTGCTAAGCCGGCTTCTTCGGGGTAAGCATAGAACGAGCCTGATAAAATTGCGGAAGAGGGCTGCTCTGACGAAGAAGCGTGCCAACACCACTATATGCCTCTGAAAGGCTTGCAACCATTTGTAGTACCAAACGATCATTCAAAACAGGCGCACCAACGTTGCGGAGTTGGTTCGCCAATTCCTTTAACCTTTTGCAATATGCTGAAACGTGTGGGAAATTTTCCATATAGATGTGGCAAAATTACTGCTCAAGGGTAACAACACGAAAATTCTGATTATCTTGGAATATATCACGTATTCTATTCCAGGCCTCCCTCGCCGTAGCGTCGGGTTCGATAATCGTCTGCAAGAGGTCGTTAGACATGGTGGAGTATATCCATTGAAGAACAGTAGCATCAAGGGTCGTCCATAACGTAGGATCATCCTCTGGTTTGGGCACCTCCGTATCTGTAGGAGCCGCGGGGATAATATGATGGAGAACTTGATGCGATCGTGCATGTATTTTGAACAGTTCGGCCCACGTCGCGTATTGGACGTTTTTTATTTCAAGAATAATAGGGATGTGATTCTTGATATCAGAAATAGTAAGGGCAGTGTGAAACATGTTCCTAGCCATAATAGCAACGTAAGACGTTACGTAGGGATTGGGGAGAAAAAATTAGGAAGAGAAAATAATTTCCGGGCACGAAAATCGAGGAAGGGGGCTCGAATTCGGTGGTTTGGACGGAAATATTAGGGAGAAAGTGGAGAAAATATTAACCTAGACTCTTGATACCATGAAAGAAATAATCCCTTGATTATTTTCATTAATTGAATGAGTATATATACAATTTACATATTTCCATAATAGGAGAATCATATCCTTCTATTCCTAAAACCTTATTCTACTTGGATACTAACTATACAATTATGTTAATATAAATATTATGGTAAGTGTACAAGACTAATTATTACACTAAAACACTATATATAATATGACGTATATTTAACATTTACATCCATAGGGATTGACTTATTGACAAAGGTTATAAATGTAGTATTATATATACATGCATATATAATGTATACACGCACACAATATGAAAATGCTGGTCTCCACCTAAAACTAAGCCTTTAAATGTAGGATCCTATAAATTTTAAGTTCCTACACGATACAAGTGGCTACATGTAGAAGAGGTGGTTTACCTAATGTGAGATGTATATTAGTGCAGTATGTATAATAACTAATGGAAATATTATTTTGCTTTACATTTGTTCAACCTATCCAAGAAAAAATATCCATGACAACTAAAGAATTGACAAAGTTTCTGGACTCTACCCGAGGTACCAACATATCCATGGCAGCAACGGTTTTCCCATCATCATTTTGCCGCCTGTAAAATGCCTTGATGTCCTGAAATTATGGAACACCATCAATCATCTGAAGTCCCCTACAGTTTCCATTAATAAATACAGATAGGAAATTAGACCTTCGGATAGTCTCTAATAATTACAGGACAGCCACCAAAAGCCTCCTCGGTGATATACCGTTCATGCTCACTTTGCAAATCACATTCCCATTTCACCTACAAAATGCAGAAGCAGCTATTAAAAATTTAAGGAAATGTAAGAGAAGTGCGGATGGGGAAATTGACCAAAACCTGCATGTCAGAAAGCATGCAAATAAAGTACGCCTACCGGGAAATCAAACTTTTTTTTGCTTTTAATAGAAGCTCAACGGCATCCGTGTAAGTCAACTGCACAAAGTTCTTCTCAACAACATCCTGTGGGAGCATATGATCACAATGAGACCAACTATTAGGTGCACACTTTAGACCGCAGGGTTGTGGAGAACACATTGAGAAGAAAATGCATCGAATTCGTAGAAATACATACACTAAGTCTATTGATGATCCCTTTCTCAATCCAAGTGTTGAAAAAATCCATATATTCTTTGCAATTCTCCAACACATATTTCACCTTAAAAGCAGAGTTACGTCAATTCAAAAGTCTAGTTTGTTGGAAGGAATTATGTAGCCATTTGTAGAGCAGAGTTACATACTGGAGACAGGCAGTAGCACAGGCCATGTCATCATCCAAGTCCGCAAAAGCTAGTTCTGGTTCAATCATCTTACACAGTAGAACTCAATGTCAACATTTTATTGCCTTCTGCATGTATAAGGAAAGAAATATATAAGAAGTTCCATTTTTTATAAGTTGAAGTGTATAAGCCTACCCAGAATTTAGTTAATTGTCTGGAAGTGTTGGAGGACTATTCTGGATGTACAATGCAATTTCGGTAGTAATATTCCATTTCAGTTGGAAGAAATGACCTTAAATCTTAGTGTACTGACCCCTAATCGAATTGTTTGGGATTCAGAAGTGGAAGAAATGAATGTAGGGCCAAAGGTATAGATCTGGAAACAGATAGACAATATTGTTAGAACTTGAAAGAAATGAAGATAAATCTGTGACCAAAAGATTAAGTTGTGAAAAATGGTTACAAGCCAGAGAAACCAGTAGCATATGAAAGTTGAAACTGAAAAATGAGAGGAAACTCTACATCGGAGAGAGCAGTAGCATATGTTTCACCATTGAGTTGCCCAGACACTGTCAAATATGCTCGTTTCCCAAAGAAATCCTGCAACACAAAGATGCAATTTACAAGAACTAACTAGAGATTTATGACAGGAATCCAACATCAAATGCATGCATCTATTAACTTTCAGAATTTAGAAAGTTCACATTGCTTGTAATGAGAGAAACAGACTTAAACAGCTAGCTAATTAAATTCACTCTAAAATGGACAAAGCAACCTGGTTGTTGATTTGACTTACTTGTGACCAGTCGACGGAACCGGCTTCAGTAGTAGGAATAACATTAACTGGAGACTCTCCACCTTCATTGGAGTATGGAATCTGTTAGGTAAGCAAACATCTTACTCAAGCACGAGATATTTACCAGTTTAAAAAAAATCATTGAATCTGTTCGGAATTTCTCCGTCGATTTTGATCAAAGTACCCAAAATCGGTTGAGCAGATCGGGTACGGATCCCACATGCACACCCACACCCACACCCATGTCGTGTCGACTGATACCCTGGTAGGTAGTCCATGCCGTAAACGATGAGTATGAGTGTGGCACCGAAAGTGAAGAGTCCGAGCAACATAGTTTATATGCATGTGTATAGTTCCTCTTGGCATTTTACCGTCTAGTTGATTCTCATTTCCTCTCTTCAGAAACAACTAAGTCAAGAATTTCCCATCATAGGTAGATGCTCCTTAAGCATTGTTGTCCCTTGCTTCTTTCCACCTCTTTTTCCTTTCCGGCTCTTTATACCAATGTGATTGAATTTCAGGTGCATATTTCAAGTAAGGATGTTTAAGCACATTCATAAGCTTAAAAACATTGAACACTAGATGAAATTGACAAAGTCCTTACCACTACAAGCTTCTGAACCTTCAACTCTATTTTCTGCTTTGATCCTTGACTGCTGACAGTAGTACCTTCAACCCATACTGATGCACCAGTTGAAATTAAACCATTCTCCACCTATAAGAAATGTATTGAACAAAGTAAACGAACATTAGAGATAAAACAAACAGGTCAACCAATCACATACAAAGTTTTAAGCCCCATCAAATTGAATCGAAGTCTATATCTCTATAATTTTTCTTGAGCTAGGGAGAGACTGCTGAATATTTGAGCCTTTAATGTTATCTTCTTAAATCATAAGCATGGAAGAGAAAGAAAATGATATTTAGAAGATATTTACATCCATGTTTTTTCATGATCTCAAGTTTTACTGGGTGCAACCTGGACTAGCATGCCAGAAAAATATCTAGAGTCTACGATAATAAGTAATCAGCACATGCATACACCAACTGTCGCCACCTTATCTTTGTGAAGGGGAAAGTCCCGAAGGCGAAATCACCCACCTGTACCAGAGGCCCCTTGGCCAGGTGGGATGTAAATCGAGGGATATGCGCTAGTGGCAGCCCTGCAAGGGAGATGATCAACGGGATACGAACCCAGCAACAACCCTTGCAATATTTCAGCAAAGACTGTCACCACACGGATTCGAACCCGCGACGTCGGAGTGGTTGTACCCCAATCACCTTGCCACTTACCAACTCGCCTGTGCCCCTGGGGGAACTGTCGCCACCTTATCTAGTGCTAAGTACCTGTAGACCACATAAAACAAAATAGTACCGAGAAAACCCATGCATGGCACCTTAATAACGGCTTAACCTGCTTCAAATCACATAAAAACTAAAAAATTCTAAGAATGAATATCCAAGGGCATAGCATGTGGTTTGACACTCACATGAAGCAATACCAAAGTCACATATATGTAAATATCAAAATTTATGCTTTTTTTGAAAAATGGACCTTATTTACCTACAAATTTATGCACGTCAGTCTATGATAATAAATTAATCAGCACAAATTATAGACCCATGTAGTTTCTAACAACATTGATGATTAACCTGGCTGGTCTCTTACTCAGTACAGCTAGAAACAGTCTCAGGAATAATATGTCTCTTACTGCATTTACCTGATCATAACTCTCAGCATCAGAGCCCATAACACATTGCATATTTGAAAGACAAGAACCATCATTAATCAAAACAGCACCAAAAATTACAATCTCAAACCATTACGTATGCAAAAACAGAAAGAAAACAACTCCCAGTTTCGACATTACATCAATAAACGTAACGCTGTACGAACCCAATGTCTCACCAAACCTTCTTCAGGCCCTCCCATTATGTCCGCAATCCTCAACCTTTTTCCTAACTTGTTCATTTTTCACACCCTCAATATTTTCAAATTTAGGTCTAAGGTGGAGAGTGGTGGCCATTGTTTGCTAACCACTGCCAATGGTTTATCACAGTAAATGTAAATTCAATCTACTAAAACTAAATATAGAATTTATCAATGCATAGAATTGAACAAATAAATATACCTAATTATCTATTAAGATATTTCTATGTGAACAAAATTCATCTTAAGACATGAAAATGATTCATTATCACAAATCAAGCAAGCATCACTCTACGTTTACATATGCTTTTAAACTTACCTAATTTAATGATTAAAATAATAAATAAATCACTTCTAAATAACTTTAATATAGAACAATACATAAGAACCATTAACCTGTCCTTTCAACTTTCTAAATTTATAATATAATAAAGTCATTTTAGTTCGATTAAATCAAATTTTAATTTATTATTTTAAGAAAACTAAATCAAGTCCAAAAACAAATGTTACTTATTTTACATTGATTTGGCTTAGTTTTCCGTAGAAAAGCTTACCCCTTGTTTGTATGATTGTTTCCTATAGTTCATTATTGTATTATTTTTTATGAAATTATATTTATAACATATTATAATTATATAACTATGAAAATATTTAATTTTTTAAACCACAAATTTTATAATGTTTACATAATTACTTATTTGATTTATCCATTATATCCCCACTCCATACACCCCTTCCATCACACATTCAAACTCAAACCCACCACCACACCCCCCACCCCCGAACAACAATATTGTGGTGATTCAAGAAGGCTGAACAGGAAGAGAAGTGCACAATGGAAAGGAAGGAAGGAGCAGTGGAAGAGGCCAAGAAGAGATGTAAAGCCTTCAAACATGGAATTTCAACCTTAACAACTACAACTCAACAATCCTCATGGAAAACCACCCTTTTGAGACTAATCAACTCGGAACTCTCTTTCCTTAACCGTATTTCCCTCTCCAACTCACCTCTCAAACTCAGCACAAACATTGGATATCTCGAATCAGTTCTTCACATTCTTCAACACCCATTAGTAACATCCGTTTCACGTGTCTGCAAACCCATTTCAATAGTTCCACAACAGAGCGTTTATGTTGATATAATTTGCTCTTTTAATGGAAATCCAGTTTGGTTTATAGTATCAGATAGAAACCCCAAGTACATTTCTTGGGAAAATTTGGAGAATAATAGGAATTGTAAGGGTTTAAGAAGCAAAATCCTAGAACTACTGCTTGCTGCTTCAGAGGCTTCTGTTATAGTGAGGCCTTGTTCTATTATTCTTTTTTTCTCAAATGGACTTCAAAGTTGTGTTCTTGAAAAGCTGAAAGATGAATTTGGAGCTAATACTGATATGGGTTTTGGGTTTTGTGAGTTTGATTGTGAGTTTTATGATGAATTAGATGATGGGGATTGGGTAAGTGTATTAGGAAGGTCTTTTGAAATTGCGTGTATTTTGGAAATAAAGATTGGAACTTTTTCAGACTCTAGTAGAGAAGTAAAATTGCAGGATAGAGATGGACAAACATTGGGGAGGTTGCATACTGATGATGCTAGTAATGATGTAAATTTGGGTGATTCTTTCATTGCTCTTGTCTCAGCATTGAGGAGTTGGTCCGCTTTTGATGTTGAAGAAGCTGAATTGGTGAATTTTGATACGACAGCACTGGTTGCGATAGTGTCCGGGATTAGTAATGGAGGTATTGATCGGATTATGGATACCCCGGAGAGTGAGCTGAGGAGTCGGTTCAAGGGCAATTATGAGTTCATGATTGGACAGGTGAAACCTACATGTTAAAATTCTCGGGATCCTTCTATGTTGAATTCTCAGAAAGTGTTTAAAATTTTGAGATGTTCTTTAGTATTTATCTGTTGATTTTGATTTTGTTGATATATTCATTTGATTCCATTATAAAACTAACATACCTTAGTACTTGTATACCTACCAAGATAGAGGTAAAGTCTGTGTACGCTCTACCCTCCCCACACCCCACATTGTGGTATTTCACAGAGTATGTTGTTGTTGTTGTTGTACCCTGTACTTGTATGAAAGAGCTAGTGGCTTTACAGCCAGAGATGACCATGCAAAATATTTTTCTTATGAGAATATGCAAATCAGTTGCCTCAACAGTGATCGATAACAAATCTAACTCTCGTACCACATTTTATTGTTTGTGTTTCGCTTAACCGCACTATCAGAGTGGCTGCATTTTGTTCACGAAGCAAAAGGTTATTTTAAAGTTACATTTTGTAGGAACGTTGTCAGAGTTAGCTTGTGTCATAATATATTGGATATGACTATATAATATATTCTGCTTGAATTGATGGTTCACGTATTAATTCTAACTGGAATATATAAAAATAACAAATTGCTAGTTTGGTGCTTCTTGTTCTGGGGAATTTAATAGTGTAATTCAAATGTTAGGCACTACAATCTGTACTGAGTTTGAAATGACCAACTGCTTGTATTTAAATTCTTTTATTTTCTGTCCTAAAGAAATCTCTTTTTATACGAGTCATGAATTACTATTAGCTTAACGACTGTACTTTTGGCATTTAGCAAACATTGTAGCAACATTCTTCAGTTTATGTTTTACTTGGCTTCCACCAGGTGAATTCTGAAATGAAGAAGCCAATCCACATGGAGCTGATGCCTGTTATATCACAAAAGAAAGGCATAGTTTGTGAAAGTGTTTGTTCAGAATTTCAGGAGCTTGTTTCAATGTGTGGTGGGCCTAATGAGAAGTCTAGAGCCAAGCACTTTCTGGAACATCTTAGGTGAACTTACAGCAAGTTTTCTTTTCCTACAACTTTATTTCAATAATCTTCAGAGTCAACCAGTACACTCTTCATGGATTCCTCCCCCCCCCCCTTCCTCCAGAAAAGAAATAGGAAGAAATGTACAAATTGCTTTACATACTCTAATCTGACTTTTAAATATCCTACAAGAGTCGTCTTGCTATGACTTTAAATTTTAGGTCCCATTAAAATTTTGTTAGTACTCTGCATGATAGGATAAACATCATTGATCTTTAGTACTATCTGTTATAGAATTTCCTGGTATGGTCCTTTGGTCAGTCTGTTACAACTGCTTAGTTCTTTTAAATCTGATGCCAACTAGTAAAATTAACCTGAATCTCATGACGGTACATGGTAGTAAGTAGTAACACTTGTACCTCAGACCTTTTGGTCAAGAAAAAGTAGCTTTTATGTTTGATAGTTTTATGAGAAACAACCTCTTGCCTTCTAGAGAGTTGCTCCCCTCGGCCCTTGCACGGTTCTTTCTCTTTCTTTCAATCGCTTAAGGGAAGGGGGTAACATTCATTGTAAAATACACGAGTTAGTAGAAAATCTGTGGATAAGCAGATCAAATTTCATTCTTATTCAGACAGCAAGGATATTAATTTGAGGGCATAAATTGGAACAGAGACAGTTTTTGTACAGGACATAGATTTATGTGGACAATGAATGAACTTGTCAAGAGTCTCACTTGAAATTTTTTCATATCCATGTTTCTCTTTTCTGAAATTTTGTTTTACAATTTTTGCGGTAACTTGAATTCCATATGCTGATCATTTGATTAAACTCAAACAGGGTTGTGCCTGATTGCCCGTCAGAACGGCTGACGGGCCTGCCAACAACCAGAAAACTGGCTTTAAAAAACAAGGTGGCTTTTGGGACCGGTGATTATTGGCATGCTCCTACTATAACTGCAAACATGGCATTTGTCAGAGCTGTTTCACAGACAGGAATGTCCCTGTTTACTGTAGAGCACCGACCACGAGCCTTGGTCGGTGATTAATCCCCTTGGCAATGACATATCCCAATCCTGAGGCTCTGTTGGCTTAATGGAACTGATACTTTTTCTGTTAAAAGAGATGTGGAGATACCCAAGCGTGATGCATCATTTAGGCTAAGAATTTGTGAAACTTGCTTGGCTATTACACTTGTATATATCAGACTAGCAGAAATGTTTTTATGGGCTTTTGTATATTAGCTTTATGATGCTTCTTAGATTAATAAAATATAGGGTTTCAGTTATCTTAATCTTATGCTATCTGCAGTGAGTTCTTTCTTTATAAAAGTGTCAGTAGGAGCAAGTAACAACACACCATTTCTTAATCTACTATGGAAGGACAAGGTAAGCACTAATTTTTTCTGCAATGAATCACTTTGTATTAAAGCTGCATAACCAAGTAGTAACCAACAGCCAATGTTTGGCTTATGAACATGAATAATGAAGATGAATGTAATAGAATTCTCCTAATGTCCATGGATAACATTTAACTAACAAGAGTAGAGATCTTAAAATAAAATAAAGTTCACAACAACAGAACTAGAAGTCTAAAGTAAATACTAACAAATATGTTGAATACAATGCAGAAGCTTTTAGAGCTTCAACCCGAACTTACAGGTACTAGCTTTAATCCGCACCAAACTATTAGCAGAGAGGCTATCGACAATCAGCAAGCAATCTCCCATTATCCTTACCTTTCTCAACTTGAGCTTCCCAAGTTTAACACTAACCGGGACTTCAATCTTAAGATCTAATGGGATTCTTCCAGTTTGCGCTGCCTCTTGAATTGCAGACATCAATGTATTACCATACTGTGATTGCCCAGTTAAGTCCACGTTGAGTACTGTTCTGTTCCGATGACCTTGATAGAACTTGGGAATAGACCCTTTACAAAGCTGTGTATTCTTGTACCACACACTCAAATGACTTCCTTTCTCATAGTAGATTCCAATCTTCTTGTTGGGGTTCACAGCAGTGATTCTTACATTAAATTTTGCATAGAGGCTCATGTCAAAATTGAGTCTCAAGTCTGATATTCTGAGGTTGTCCACAGAGTATTGAGGGATCTTTGGTTTGAAAACAAGGTAAAGAATGCCAGCAGTAGCTGCAATAATGATGAGTAGGAGTATGATGAGGCTAATTGTCCAGCAAATGCATTTGCAACAGCAACTTCTCTTAGTGGGTGGTCTTGAATACATTACTGGAGCGGTACGTATGAATGGCTGGTTAATTATTGGCTGCTGCAGCCCCGTTGGATCGCCTTTTTCTGATTTAAACGAGCCTCGAGGCACTAAAGGACGTGTTGGTGGTGGTGGAGGTGGCGCTTCCATGTTCACAACTGGATGAATCCTTTGATTTTCTGTCATTTGTTGTCAATTGTTAATAACTCAGTAGGCTATTGTTTTCGATCAACAACTTACGAACTTCTCTGCCTATACAATACAAGTAAGAACCTCTCTCACGTATTGTGTTGTATATGCTATATTTAAGTTAACTTCAAATATATAAATATTTGCATTCTTAGTTTTTACTTAAATATGCCAAGAGAAGCTGGAGGTAGGAAGTTTTTTGGCCTCTTTCACCTAATAACAAGAAAAATGTTGAGAGGAGAAACAAAGTAGGTCAGCTATATAAAGAGCTTTGACTATTTTTAGTTCTCAGTGCATTAATGACTCGTCACAATTTAAGCAGAGAATCAACCATAACGAGTATAACTTCACGGTTTTAGTTGACCTGTAAGTAATTAACCTAGACAGCCACGTCTATACGAAGGTGGTAATATTTTTACATAAATTACATCCATCAATTTACAGAAAAAGAGTTCAGACGTACTGATTAGCTCTGAGATCCTTACCGTGAAAGTAGTTAAACTTAGAAATCATTTGCATAATGATAATGGTTATATCGACTCGCGAAATTAACTTTAAATTTAATTGACCAAGCTTTTTGGTTAGGTTCCAGCTAGTTAAACTCGTGTTCTTGCTTAAATCATACTCATTTGCAACTTGTACAATTCTAGATCGTTCATATTTCATTCCTAAGAAAGACAGTTTGCAAGAAAGATTTACAAAATACAGTTAAAAATTACGCAGATAAAGCCGACCAACACTCAACACAATATTTAAGAACCTGACCATCTCTAAACATTAAAAATCTTGTCACTCTTACAGAATTATTTACAAAGAGAATCACTTTTCCAGCTTCATAACCTACAGAAAATAGTCAGAACCCTGCCAACCTCTAGCTAACAAAGAAAAGGAAATAGAGAAAAGGGCGGGAACAAGCCAAAAAGAGGCCGGCAAAGGGCTCTATTAACTCTCAATAAAATTAAGAGCACGAGTTAGTCTTGATGACGAGTTTCAAACATTATTACAGTCAGATGAACTGTATCTTCTACCCCTGCGCTAACAGATTACTCGGAGTCCATCACCCATCATCAGACTCTGCAGTACAAAGACACTATTAGGTAAGTGAAACAGAGTACTTCCTAACGACCAAAGTCATCTCTCATATAGGCCCATACCATGTATCGCTTCCATGTTGTCTTCCTTGAAAACACCGAGAGGAGAGCCGTGGACAGATAGAAGTATTTCCCCAGGCTTCGGCAGCCTTAAAGTTTTGGGAGTCATCCCAACAGATAATCTATTAATATTTGCCTGTAGCCAAAAATATATTACTCTTATGAATATTGCCTCTACCACAAAATATTCGTGAAGATATCAACAAGAAACTTGTGCTGAATCAACTTCGGAACAAAATTAGTTTCATTAAAAAGTTGCTTCGTTGAACCATCACACACTTACGTACAACAGTCCCACTAGTTCCATAACATTTTTCCTTAAGCATTAATCAACTGATCATTGATGCAGTTTAATTGTATATAGTAAGAGAGTACCTAGAGGTGCAGTCATCCAGACAGAGAAATAAACAAGGAAGGAAAAACAATGCTTCATATTTCAGGGTTTATGTGTCAATGAAATATTTGCCAGTCCTACATCCCACTATTTAGATGCTTTTAAGGAATGAAACAAATAAAATCAAACAAGTAATAGCAACAAACCACACAGAAATAATAGTATAGCTACGTACGCCAGGTGTCTGAAGAGTATCCGGCAGATCAAGCATTTGGGTATCAGATGGCTCGTCCAAGACCTTCAGAAAAAAGAAAAAAAAGAAGGAACAAAGAAGAATAAGCAAGTATTGATATCATCACGAGGACATATCAATTGGTCAATCAAAAGAAGCATGAGAAAAGGTCAACAACCAGACACTTGCCAGTGCAAAGACATAAATGAGTCCATCCCCCATCCCCACAAAAAAGGAAAAAATAAAACTGAAGCACAAAAAGATTAGTTGTAAAGAAGACTTTCAGAGGTACCAACTAAATGTGTCTTACTTCCAAATCTTAAATGCAATAATTTAGCCATACAGCCAAAAAAAAAAAATCATCATGCAACCTAAGTTACTCGAAATGTAGTATTGCAACATGAATTTCACCATAACATAAACTACAGGAAATAATAGATTTAAGTGCAATAGAACATACAAATTTCTTGATCTGGAGGTTTTCGACACCACAGAGGGTTGGTTTAACTGCCAAAATGTAGTTAAATTAAGTCAGAAGAAAAAAAATTAGTGTCTAGCATTTTCATATAAGGTTGAGCAAAAAGAGATTTAAAGATACCAGATTTATTTGAGAATTCAAATCCACCAAATGATGGCATGGCACTGGAGCAATCAGGGTACACCATGGACAGGTTATGGAGAAGAGAAGCATGTAGATTCCTTCCATCAAACTGGTCCATGCTTAAATTACCATCATTGTCTTTCCATTGCACTTCATACTGGCCATTTTTCTCATTGCTTACAATAGCCAGGTTTGGAAACTTTTCCTCAAAAAATTGCATTACTGGGACTTGCAACTGTTCATTACTAAAATTTGATCGCAGCAATCGCAACATATTTTTTAAGTGTTCAATCTCCACATCACGAATAGCCCTGACAGCAGCACTTTGACGTTCAGCTGAAAAGAGATAGTGATCCAGCACAATAAGGTGAATGATTTATTCACTGAGATTCAATCATGACGGTAATGTGAAAATCAAAATTCATCAGGAACAAACAGATAACAGCAAAAAATTAGAATAGATGGGGAAACCATGCTTAAGAACTTTATAGTTACATTCTTTTGAATATCAATTGATTGTCCGATTGATTAGTTGGGGAAACCAAGTTTAAGAAGTGTAAATTAAGTGCTGCAGAAGTTGAAATACTTGGAAGAGTGATGCTATTAACTTATTATCCATTTTCTTCTTAGTTCAAAAATTCCTACTCAAACACATACAAGAATTTTTTTCCTTGTGAAATGCATCTTCAATCTCCATAACCTTTTCTTACAATTCAAAGAGTATCACCTAAATGGAAGGTATCACAAATTGATAAGTTTACCGCCTTCTTCAGCTTGCAGGAAAAATATATACTCCCTCCGTCCCAATTTATGTGACACCATTTGACTTGGCACCGAGTTTAAGAAAGAAAGGAAGACTTTTGAAATTTGTGGTTCAAAATAAATCTTAGATATTTGTGGCTATAAATCATTCCATAAAGTTAAATTATTTCTAAAATATAGAAAGGTGACATTCTTTTTGGACAGACTAAAAAGGAAATGGTGCCACATAAATTGGGACAGAGGGAGTAACGGAAAATAGGTCATACAGAGAACTTATATCATACAACAACAACATACCCAGTGAAATCCCACAACGTGGGGTCTGGGGAGAGCAGAGTGTACGCAGACCTTACCTCTACCCTGGTAGGTAGAGCGGTTGTTTCCGAGAGACCCTCGGCTCAAGATAGAGCATAAGCACAAGCAAAGCAAACCCAAAGCAAGAGTAAAGCAAGCAAGACCAACGGTTAGGAAAAATATCATACATCAACACAAAAAAATAGAAGAGAATGGATAACAGAATGTGTCTTTTGAGATATAGCTTCATGCATATGAAGTGCAACCAAGCAAAACAAAATTTCCGGTTTCAAGATTTCTGCACCCCGATCAATATATGCAACTGTTGTCCTTGTGTTGTTTCCTCTTACTATATTTTGTTTTTTCGAAAATAAACAACACACTTTTTCTTTCAAATGTTAAAACGAACAAACATTTTCACAATAAAAAAGATACCTTCTTGCTTGAATATATCATCTTCCTTTTCCACTTGATGTTCTTCTTCATCAACATCCTTTACCACTTCACTTGTTTTGCGAGGTCTTCCTCTCCGTCTTGGCATGGAGATGTATAAGTTCTCTGAAAATATTTTTCTCATGTCAAGTTAATAATTACTTGTATTACATATCGTGGATATACTATGTTGTATGTGTAATTTTTATAATTAGAGAAACATCTTTAACCAAGGAAAATTGCAAAGAGAATGATGTAATTAACCCTATTCTTGAGTTATTAGATAGTAACTTAATTTGCTTTGTCTTGGTAGTAGATTAAATATAATGTACTTCCACCAGTTTCCTTGGCACATTGTCACTCCTGAGGATTATTTGTTTCATACTGATTAAGTGGGTGGAATTGCTATGGAGGCATAAAAGGAGATTATACATCTCTTTTTTTTATAATGGAGTCAAGGCCAACTTGCTCTACTACACTCCTGTATTTCTCTTATATTAATGAGATAAAAGATGAATATTCACCCTTAACGGTTTTAAAAAAAAAAAGATGATGCATTTACGCTATTTGTAGCAATAAAAATAAATAGAAAACATAAAGATATATCTCATTGTTAATCCATTCAAAGCTACGCTTTCTTCATTCATATGAAGAAACATCTTACATTTGTACTTGGTACCTATGTTGCCCGGACTCATAAAAAAATGTCAATGACTGCATGTCAAATTCTCCAAAAGTAGTGTACTTTTGGAGAATCCGACATGGGTGTAGCATCGAAAGTGAAGAGTCCGCGCAACTTAGTTTGGTACAGTCCATTATCTGAAATTCATACTCTTAGTTGAAATGATATTAAATTATTTAGAGATAAATGCTGCTGAGTGGATAGTCTAATACTACTCTTACTCAATGGTCCATGTGAAAAGAGTGATATTTGGACATTTTAAACTATAATTCTTTTCCTAAAGCTTACATGACGTGCCTTACAAAATTGAAAACAGTTATTGAGGAACTTGAGACAAGTTCCTCAATAAAGTGGTGGTTAGACCAACTATGTTGAATGGTGTTCTCAAGTTCCTCAATAAAGTGGTGGTTAGACCGACTATGTTGAATGGTGTGGAGTGTTGGCCAGTCAAGACGTCGCACGCACAAAAGGATGAAAGTGGCGGACATGAGGATGCTGAGATGCATGTGTGGGCATACAAGGAGGGATAGGATTAGAAATGATGATATCCGGAGCAGAGTAGGAGTGGCCTCGGTGGAGGATAAGATGCGGGAAGCGAGGTTGAGATGGTCCAGACATGTGCGGAGGAGAGACACAAATGTCCCAGTGCGAAAGTGTGAGAGGTTGGCTATGGACGGGTTCAGGAGGGTTAGAGGTAGGCCGAAGAAATATTGAGGAGAGGTGATTAGACGGGATATGGAGCAGACACAACTTACTGAGGACATGACCTTAGATAGGGGGTTGTGGAGGACACATATTAGGGTAGAAGGGTAGTAGGTAGTCGGACGTAGTCCTACCTACACTTACAAACTGGTAGTTGTAGTGTTCTTACTGTAGGCCCACTTAGCATATCATACGAATAGGTGTATTATTGCTTTATAGTTCTCTGTAGTTTTATTTCTTCAGTTAAGCGTTCTTTAATGTACTTGATTTATCTCTTTTATCTGCACCTTTTTTTTTCTTTTTCATACTGCTTTAACCTTTTAACCGGATCTGACTGTTTTTCTTCTGCTTTGCTTGTCCTGAGCCGAGGGTCTCGCGGAAACAACCGCTTTACCTACCAAGGTAGAGGTAAGGTCTTTGTACACTCTACCCACCCAAACCCCACGTTGTGGGACTGCACTGGGTATGTTGTTGTTGTTATTGAGGAACTTGGAAGGATATAGTAAAATGACTTGAAGTTAATTGAGCTACATCTCCCCAGTAAGATAAACATTCATCTTTTATGGGCTTTTGCACAAATTCCTTTTCTTAATGAGAAATTTTTCAGAAATTGATGACTAATACGAAAATCGTACAACCCCACAAAATAGAACCAATGAAGTGAGCAAGAGGGCATGTAAATACTACCCCCACACACAGTATTCATTACCCAATTCAAAATCAATTAAAATCACGTAATAAAGGAATTAGGGTTCTACTTTCATGAGAGGCAGAAGCTTATAATGTGCTAATGCACAATATGTTGTGAGATGAAGGCGAAGTCAGTATATAAACAAATGGAGAGTTAAGATTCTTTGATATATACACATAATTCGAGAGGTGGATCCGTATAAAAGAACTTACATCTCAAACAGCCGACGGAGAGACAGAAAGTGGCGTCAAGAATATTCTTCGCTCACATTCAAGTTAGTCTTTCAAATTAGATTGGGAAATTGTAATTTTTGACACACGTTCTTTAATAATGTCTGCGTACTCCTCAAATCTAACCTGGATATGTTGTTCGCAGTCGGTAATTCCGAATAGTTAACCCGATGAACTTTTGGTCCCTATACTATGTCTATCTTCGGATTTGGTCCAATAGCTAATACAGTATTGCGTAACCTTTTTTTATTTTGCTGATTTTAAGTTGGTTTCTCTTTAAAATTGACCACAAAGACTTTGCATTTCCATGTCAAACTGTGAATGAGGCAAGAAAATGGGTGAACGGAGCTATTTATAATTCAAAATAAATGAAATAATCCAGCAAAGAACTCTTCTGCATATTTTTTAGATTTACTATGTATAAAACTAAAAGCATTTTGTAAAATAGACATAAAATCAAAAGTACACTTATATACATTAATTGACCCCGAGTGAGAACATATCATTAATTATATTTTTTCATCACTATTAATGATTGATAGTCTAATATATTATAGTTTCAATAACTTTTATTTGTTACATTTCTTCCTAGCTACTTGGCCTGTCGTAGATATCAAGTGTAAAGAAAAAGATTCATTTGTTTTTAAAGAATATTTTATATTTAGAATGAATAATGCATTTATCCAAGAAGTTATAAGGCCTCCTATTGAAATTTAGTTTTAAGACGCCTTAGTCCCAAAATCAAAATAGTATCCACCTATCTGGTTTCACAGAAATTTTAATTTTTGATCTCTATGATATGTGTATCTCCACTTTTAGTCCTATAATTTGTATAAGTTACAAATTATTTTTATAATAAACTGATATAACGAACATCCTTATCGCCATCTTTAAAGTTTTAATGTTATGTCTAGTCGAAGAAAGAAGAAGAAGTGGAGGAGACCATAAGGACTTTTGTCTTTCTATATACTTTCCTCTTCTTCCTTTTAAACGATAAGAGACGATGGAGATTTATTGTTTTAGTGGCATTGATCTTTTCTCCCATTTGACGAAATTCACCAACGAGTGGGTGTTTAACAAAAACTGAAATATTGAATCAAATTAACATAAAAAACATACTTACTTACTGGTTTTTTTATTTAAATTTAAAGACCAATGATACTCACTTTCATAGAGATCTTTTAAGTACGTTATATACTTTTAGCCATAAAAATTGTAGACATTCATGGTGCTTACTAGAGTTTTCAATTTTTTTTTTTAAATTGAAGTTACTTCACTTATTTACTGTATTAAATATTAATGTTAGGAAAGTTTAATAACATATATGGATTTAAGGTTATTGTTGACTTAAAAGTGAATAATTGTCATGTTCCACGGTAAATATTTTCACATATATATGCTTCCATAAATAATACGTTGATAGGTTTGTTCCATTCTTGCTAAACATCACATGAAGATTAGTTTCTTTAACTCTACTAGATTGAGTGAACTAAATTTGCATTTCATGTAGGAAAAAACATAGAACAAAAAACGTTAATTAATCTGCATACTTAAAATACCCAGATATTGAGCTTAGCTTTGATTTGGTTTTGTTGATTCTGTTCAATCCAGATTAGGACAAGTTGTACATACTTCTGGCTATGGAATAAAATTACCACCAAAGCACACTGACTATTTGATTATCAAAAAAGGAAAAATCATAGGCATCTAATCACGAGAAAAAGAAAGAAACATAGGCAGCTGATTGGCTCTTACATACCAATTAACCACTCAAACCATATCTCAATCTCAAACTGAAAAACAGTGCAAAGAGTATCTCTTCAAACAGCGGCTACTTCAAGGATAAAGTCCCTTTCAGAAGCGAAAAAAACAACAAATCTTCAACCACTTGACTTAAGAAACACATCCTCAGCTGCAACTTCCCATATTTCTAAGTTGTATGAAACATCACACCGATTAGCCCCATGATATTGCTTTTTATCCGATTTTGATTTGTAAATGAACAATAATCTTCAAGTTAAAACCGAAAATAAAATGTACATCTAGCAAAAAATGCAAGCAAGTAATCTAAAGACTGTAACCTGGTCAAGGTACAATATCACCAATATGACACATGTAAAAATAATTAGGGAACAGATGGGGAGCAACATTCGAGGCCATTGTAAATACATAAGCACAAACTATTCGGAGCCAGCAGGGTCACCCAGACAAGCTAGGGTATGTACCACCATTTTGTCGAACGACGTATTCAGTCCGGTCCGGACAGACAGTCTCCCTTAAATTTTCCGATTAATAAGGGGGTGGCAGGATGAAGTGCAGAAATAATATCAGAAGAAAGAGCAAGCATTTCCACTCATAAGAAATAGGGCACTCCTGTCCTAGGCCCTCTCATCTGGTTGTTTTCTTCAGTTTCAGAGAAGAACTTTACCTCTTTCTCCTGATAAAACCATACAAAAATTAGAAAAGAGAGTGCCAAGGAAATAAACAGAGCTAACATGCCACAATTATAAATGCCAAGTATAGGGGGATTAGACAAAGAGAGACAGCACTAACAATACTGCTCCAAAATGATGGAGCGTTAGACCATAGGACAAGTCGAGACAGCAATTGCTTAATATGCTTCATTTCTTCATTTTCCTTCATCTTAGAAGTTTCATTTCTTAAATCAAAATCAAAATGCTTCAGGCATCAAAAGTGCACCATAAACTCATGTATGCATGTGCAAGTCCTAGGATGAATTACGTCTTCTATGGGATTAGCAAGCATTGAATTAAGACTTTCCACCTTGCTTTGGGCTTAAATGGGGTTTTACTTCCCCTTTGCTATATCAACTTCATTAAAAGGGTTAACCCAAGCTGGATTTCTTACTCCAAAAAAATTCCAACTTTAACAAAGGAGAAAAAGAGTTGGAACTTACAACAGTTTTTACATGGGAACATGTCAATCTCTAAAGTACTTTTTTTATAAGTAATGTCGATCTCTAAAGTATTAGTAAATCTTAAAAGTGGAAAGATGATCAACTTGTGGCTTAACTTTCCTTTCAGACATTCTAATACTCCATCTTTTCAATTTTATGTCTTACTTCCCTGCTTTTTTTTTGAGATAAAGGTAGTCTTACTTTCCTTTTTAGGTTGTTTCCACAAAAATGTGTCTTTCTATATTTAGTGAGTTTTTAATTCCAACATTCCCATTTTACCCTTAATGACACTTATAGGAACGGCATGGCATGTTTAACGCCACAAGATTCGAAGGATAGTTCTGGTATGTTATGCACACCTTTAGTCTAAGAATACCAGATTCAAAAGTATTCTACATATGCTTAAACTTGTGCCTAATCAAACTAAGACACAAAATGAAACAAAGGGAGTAATAGGTTTCTAGTAATATCGGGATGAGGCATTATGTCCTAGACACAGATTCTCCTGTGTTTACCATATAATTGGCAGCCTTACTGTACGCATATATAACAACACATCGACTTGAATAGGTCAAATTGTATGAGATAAATAAAATTAGGACACAACTGTCAAAGCACAATGATAAGCAGAGCATCAAGCAACAGAAAGGGCATCACTAAGTAATACTGAAATTCAAATGGGCTAACTAGTAGAAGGTAAATAATGTGTGAAAATGATAGCAATATTACCATATTCTCATTGAAGCTTAATATTGAAGCAACATTTCCACATCGGTAACAATAGTTGGGAGCAGACCACACCTGCATGGTACAATAGGCAATGGTGACACAATTTCATTATATGATAAAGACCAGATGACCAATGCAATAAAAATAGGTTACTCACTGTCACCAGTCCTTTATCCTGAAACATGTACTTCAAACCTTCCTGGACAAGCTGGTGAGCTCGACAGACTAGATCCAACTTATTAATGTGATTAAACTGCAAACCATGGGTAATATTATAATATGAAACAATAAATCACAACTATAATTAACATCGTAAACTTACATACCTCAGTGGTAACCCTGGATCCAAAAAGCCAACCTGCTCCTCGAGGACTTACTGCCCATGTTTCAATATCTTCTGGGTCACTCCACATAAGGTCGCAGAAAGGCCCTTCATGGGGAATTTCACAATTACGTTCAATGACTCTAATCTGCCAGATCATTAACAAAGAAAGAAGAAACATTAGCTCTGGATGTGCCCATATTTTGAATACAGAAGAAAGATGATGCTAATGAGAAAAATATAAAATTAGAAAAAAAAGTAATTAAAAGCATTGATATCAGCAGTCAGCACAAACAATTCCAATCAATCCTTAAGTACCACATAACAAAGGATAAGGAGCTCATAGAATTTCCAGATACGCAATATGTTGTTAGATATTAAATCACATAACATAAGCAACTTGTAAGACCTCAATCAATTTTTCCTACATATATGAGATATATACACGACTGCATTGGAGCCCGTTTGGAGTAAAAAAGGGTTGATCTCTTTCTAGCACAGTGAAGATATATCGAATCCATGCACTTGAATAATTTGAATCTTGTTACAAAAAAAGAAGCAGAACCGACAAAAACATCAAAGTCCAAATCAACAGACCTGATCAATAGTTCTAACATCAGGAGAAAGTCCACCATGGACACATAATACCTGTATGGGAAGAAAGGCAAACATTAATAGGATCAGAAAATATGCCAAGTGGTTAATGTTTATCTCGAGTTCTAGAACATACTGTTCCGTCTATTATTGCCGAGAGAGTAAGATAGTCAAAAACATCAGTGCAGTACCGCCAAGCATTCGCATTTCCATACTTCCTTTGGCATTCATCATAGAATCCATAGACCTATTATAACACGTAAAATGTAAATCTGATCAGAAAATAGAACATCAAGGAAATGCTTCCTAAGCATAGCATAGCATAGCATGCATCTTCACTATAAGGAAAATATATTCCCGAAGTTGAAGTGGGAAGGGAACAAAGCCATAGGCAGCAGCATTAAGCGGGGGGTAAAACCACCAACAGCAATGGTAAAGAAACCTTAAACTAGAACTCAAATGATTAAAAAAATTACATTCCAAGTGTTATCTGTGCAAACTTGATAACCCACTTGTATGTCCCCTTAATCACAAAGATAACCAGAAATGTGAATTGAGAAATCTTTTTGAAGCACAGAAAGAATCACCAGTTTGCCTTTGCACCTAACTATCCTCAAGAACCTTACTATAACTTGAAAGGTGGGATCCAAAATAGCACACGAACTAACCACTTATGCAGCGACAAGTAATCATTAGAACAAAAATAAGAAAATATAGAAACACATTGTCCAGACACCATTTATATGAGGAAGAAAACCTTCACAAAGCACGATTTACAGCCCAGGATCTCTCAAATGGCTACAGAAGGACCACAACGACAACAGAAACAATTGCTTCCTCAAGAAAAGGAGAGACAAAAGAGGAAAGTAGGTAAAGAATCTTGAGCACATCTATGAGACCTAGCATCTATGACCTACACTTCACATGTAGGCATCATAAATTTAAGGGATGATATCCATTACCTGTGTTAGTTGCCTGCTCTCGTGATTTCCACGTAATAGAGTAATGTTGGCTGGGTATCTGATAGCAAGTAAAAACCAGGAAACATTAATTATGAATGGACGTTATTTCACCTTTTAACAAAGAAACCTACAGAGAGTGAGCCTTTGGTTAACTGAAGCAGCTTAATGTGAATCAAGAAGGGGAACTATCAGAACATTTGGGCAAAAACATGAATCTAATGTACTAGTTTCTTTCAGAGTCCTCTTGGACTTGAGGAATGTTATTCAGTCTTTTTATTTTTATTTTTTGTGAGAAAAATCATGAGTGTTACTAGGTTCCAAGGTTATAGCATTATTTTCAATCCAAAGCATCAAATTGACAGTACTTTTTTTTATAAGGACAGCATCAAATTGACAGTAACAAAGTCGTGCCTTCTCTAATTTAGCTTTTCTAAGAAATACCATTCAACAAAAAAGCCTATTGATTGGTGTAGAAAAGAAACATGAAACCAACCATGGACAAGTAATATCAAATTGCACCCAAATGTTCCGTACCATACCTTGCTTTAAGGAGCAACAAAATTGTAAAAACTTCTAGACTATTGTATCCACGGTCAACAAAATCTCCCTGGCCAAAAACAAAAAAGAATCTTACAATAGGATGACATAACCAGAGTAATAGCTGGAAGTTCGTGAAAAACTCATCTATAACAATTGATATCTATCGTAGGTTTACCATGAAAATGTAATTCGTGTCAGGTACATGACCACCAGTCTGGAAGAGTTTCATTAGGTCATGAAACTGGCCATGGATGTCTCCACAAACTGTAACTGGACTATTAACGGGCTGAACATTTGACTCCTCTATCAGGATTTCCTTCACCTGGATAAGAGTAACATATTAACATGTATTAGGCCCAAATAAAGGATTCTCAAGGAAAGCAACATCTGAATATTTTGCTGTAAACAATGCACATTTAAGCAGAAAATTCAGAAATCCTCTTTCTGCAATGAAGCATACAACAGAATAATATATCCCTTCAATTTCTTTTCCAGTCTAGCAGCACCAAGTAGCCACATACCCCCCCCACCCCCCACCACCCACCCCCCACCCCGCGCAAAAAAAACAGACAGACATAACAATTCTGAGGCCATCAGATTTTTTGACTGAGAAATCGTCCAGGACCAACCGCAGCCATTGAAACTCGAGATAATGGACCCGTCCCTCTACCCTTCTCCACGTAAATACTAAGCTTCGTTCACATGGCACAGGGCTCGAACCTGTGACCTAAGTCACAAGTCCCTCAACCTTTGCCACTTGAACTATGCCACGGGGCCGAAGCTTTATCAGAAATATGAAAAATTAGAAACCAACTAACTTTTTTTTTTAGAAATAAGAAACCAAATAACTTATAAATCAAACATCATATGATGTTAAACAAGAATCCAACTTTCTTTGCAAATAAAGAACTGAATAAAATATACGATAAAATATAGAACTTACAAAAGTTTAGCAGTGTGACCTATTTTATACGACCAACACCTGCAACCCAACCACCACATAAGCAAATAACTTCCACAAAATCCAATACCCTCCAGCTACAAAAACTTTTTCTTGATCCTGAAGCCCTTCGTAAAGCTAATTTTTCTTTTTCATGGCAGAGATAAATTAAATCGTTGAACTAAATGTGGTAAACGTAAACCGCCTTTTAGATTTTATTGCCACATTAACTTCTTTAGGTCACAGGATTAACATGTTATTGTACTAAATAAAAGCCCCCTATCAATAAAAGTTACTTGAAAGAGGGAGATAAACCCATGTTCCTGCACGAAAGCTTGGAGTCAATAAGCTAGACACAGTTCAGTTGAAGAAGGGGAAAATGGTAGAAGTGGCCAGAGAGAAACAATGAAGATGATAACCCAGGCTATGCTAAACTAGATTCCACTCTGACTTCCCCCCACTGGCTGAAGACGATTGCTAGCCTGTATCATCATCATGCAACCACAAAATTTAGATTGACCACCCACGTTTATCATTGCTTTAAAATATGCAAGAAAGGAGAAATACTCAGCCACATGGGCGGAGCTAGGGTACCGGAACCCCCTTCATTTTAAAATTACACTACATATACAAGGTCAAAATTATTTTTTATGTATATATATTAGATATTGAATCCCCTTAGACGTCTTCATAACTAAATCCCCTTAGTGAAAATCCTCGCTCCACCACGGCTTCAGCCACTCTAAAAGTTTTAACCAAGAAACCTAACATACTATGTGCTCCAACAAAGCATTGTTCTTTATAAATTAATGGAGCCCCCATGCTCAAAGTGCAACAAACAAATTAAACCCAAAAATTTGTAGACATTGCAAGTAATATCAGGTGACGATAATAACATTTTCTTTCTTGGATATCACACATGCAACAAATCAGGATTCCTTAAACTGGGAATGTAATTATCCTTGAAGCCCACTTGAGGAAACTTGGATACGAGCAAAAAGCAAAAGTAACAAGCCAAGGCAGCACCCACAGTATTATCAATTCGTAATCAATCAAATAAACATATGCCCCTATGATCCCCCTTAACAATTTTCATCAAACTCCTCTTCTCCAACACAAAACCCCAAAATCAATAATACCCTCTAGACAAAATCCGTCAAAAAAGTTGGGGGGTTTTCTTTAAACTGGTGAAGTGAATCGCAATAATTCAACTAACCCAATATTCTTATCAAGCAAACAAACCCTAGGCAATCAAACAAGAGGTTTTGAAGTAACAAAAAAAACATTACATATTCACAAAGGAGCTGAAGCTCGTCCTCGGCCAAGTGCTGCCCCTCTTTCACCTTCGTTATCCACTGATCCAAATCCATCGCTAGCCTTTTTTCTAAATCTAATAATGCACTGCCGCCTTCTCTGTAGCAATTCTTAATTTAGCGTCGACTGATTGAGCAACACTTTACAGTGAATTAATCTCTCTTATCGGAAATCCGCCGGAAAATATAATAAAGAGAAGCCTTCAGATTCACTGGATTTTGAAACCCTGGCAAAACTCACCAACGCCATATACTGATTGGACTCTTTTGCCCTTTTCAGTCGTAACCCAATTTGGAAACCGCACCACTTTAGATCCTTCCATTACATAGTCCTCTTTCCGTTTATATCACATCATTTGATTATGCCCGATGTTTAAAAAATAAATAAATTTATAATTTAAATATTTATATGGTTATAAATAATCTTATAAAATTAAATATTTTTTAAATATTAAAATATAATAATAATAATATTTATTTTTTGATAAATTAAAAAAAAATCTACATAAATTGAGACAGATAAAGTAAATAATATAATTAAATATAATATGACTTTTTCTATTAAGTGGAGTACTATTTAAAAGGAAAAATGATAGACTAGAAAAATGAAAGAGCATTCCGAGTTTGACAACACTAGTATAAAGAAATTTTTACTAATTGAATAAGCGACTTGGTTAATCAAATTGATATTTTACTATTATTAGACGCACCCCATAAAATATTTAAGTTAAAGTGTTGAAACAAGTTATCTTAGTGGAAATAGTGTTATAATTTATAACCTAGTATAAATTATTATTATATTTATACATGGTACATGCTTGAAAGCTCACCAGTTTTCATAAACCTTTTTGGATTGGCTTATTTTAGGTGTTTTTATGCCAAAATAGTTTTTAATCACTCTTTAGCGTTCGAGTAAGATAAAAAGGTGTTTTAAACACTTGTTTTTAAATTAAAATAATAAAAATAAGTTAAAAGTCATAAATTTTAAAAACTAAAATCTAAAGATTTGCAGATGTATCAAGTGTGCTATAATTGCAAATCACTCATTAGCAATACCTAGTACAGTAATATAGTATATGAAGTCCTTGTGTGAGCAAAAATAGACTTTCTAATGATGAGTTGAAAAAGAAAAGACTTGATGATAATGATAGTTTCTATCTGCCGAAAACCCAAAAAGGTCACAATTTGGAAATCACGCTGAAGATACCGAGAATATTACTGTACTTTATTTGAGTTGTTGAATTGTTCAGGTGATGCTTATTTCTTGAGCTGTGTAAAACATAGTTATATACTACACAAGTTTATAACGCAGTGAACATTTTCAATGTCCAAACAAACAATAATTCGTCCTTCTATTCTAATATGGACCCGTCACATTTAGTTTATCCACTTTCTTTCACGCCAACTCGAAATTTACAATCGAGCTATTTAAATGTATAGATATTCAAAGACAATCTACTGCATCTAGTAAATCTCTTTCAGGCTAAGATTTTAATACAAATTTCGGAGTGTGCCTGGTACATTTTAATACAAATGTACCAGTTAAAGGGTAAATCTTAGAAGGAAAATGCACGAAGACTGGGATCAACAACTCCCTAAAGAGCACACATAATTTCTTCTCACAAATGATTTCTGATAATTTTGAATCTCACAAATAAATCTTGCATATAGACTGAATAAATATGAATATATTCTTCAAACATGAATATTCAAGCCTATCTTCATCTCCAGCGAAAATAGAGGGAATGATGATGCTCAATGAGACGTCAATAACCATATCTTCAACTTTAAATCATAGGGAAAAAAAAAGGAATAGCAGATTTTTCTGCTATGAAATAAACATTTAAGAATGAGCATCTCCGTAGCAAACATATATGGATTAGAATCTGTCTTTCATTTCGGGCAATGGTGCTCAGCTGCAATTCACTTCAACAGCAAGTTTCTTTACTGTACTTGGACACAATTGCATGTTAAAATTCCTGCTGGACATTTCTAATGCACACTCATTTTGGTTCAGGCAAACCTGCGAAACATAAATAACTGTGAGGTTATTACAGAAGAGAAAAAGGAGTTGCTACATGCTAGCTTAGAAATTGCTCGTCAACTTAAGCGATTATGTCACTTTCTAGTAGAGTTTATTGATCAAGGCCTTTGTTGTTCCTTTTGTTCAACCTAGAAAATCCATGATTGACATGAAGGGGTTCAACAAATATTATGTTACCTTTTCGACGAGTGATGCAGAATTTGGGTCATGGCAGTCTCCTTGCATGTAGGAGCCACATGTGCCAGTAGGATTTCCAAAGCTGGCAAATTTGACAGCAGAAATGTTAGTATTTGTGGGGCATTTCAACCTTAGAGTTGCCCTGTTTTTATTGTTCTCAATTTCACTTCCTTGCAGATATTCAACATCAAAGGACGGGTGGTCCTCCGAAAGATGACCACAAGCTCCAGAGACCTTTCGCACTGAGAATCTAATTTGAGAAGGATCTCCTCCTGTCTCCTCAAAGATCACCAAGATATTTCCTGATGGCTTGAGCCAAGATCGTGGGACATGATACCTAAGTAACAAGCAAAATATGAGAATTTCTACTTTACAAACATGGATGTATATAAAAAGAGAAAAAAATCAACTATCATTAAGGATGCAAATTGATGATATACTACTTTGAACACTACTGGTTTTCTATTGATAGCTGGAAACAAAGAAGTTACTCCTTAAAAAACTTTTTAATTTTTTTAGGAATTCATGCAAAAAGCATATTACAGACAGTCCGAAAAAAGTAAACACTCATGCTACTGATACTGTTCGGGCAAGCATGTGGTCTTACCATCTCTGTGAGGGTTCTCCACAGCCAGTGTCACATTTATCAGGGTTGAATTTGCCTCTGTAGTCACATTGATTAACACACTTCTCATATTTAGAACTTTTCCTTGGCCAATATCTGCCAATTTCTTGTCCATTTAACCAAGCCATTCCTTTTCCCATATGAATCATATCAAGTGCAACAGGTTCATTACCAGGAGGCGCATCTACTACTGCCTGGAATATCGCAGAAAAGTACCAGCAGTAATGAGAAAGTTGGAAGGGGTAAATAAACTTCAGAAGCAACTATATATAGGCTCAATGTTTGGATGCATTAGTTCCTTCTTACCTTATACCATGTGAGGGGCTGTTGCTTTGGTGGCTCTGAAGTTGGTGCCCAGATTTTACTGTTCAAGTTATATGACTTATCTATCCTCAAATTTTCTCCTTGCAATCCAATCTAGAAGTAAAGTAATAACGGTTTAAATTAGCAATCAAGGTTCCCTAAATTTCAAACAAAATACAGCAGTGAATGAAGCCTTTTGGAACAACAGTTAATGGTTTTGGGGTACTGAACTGTGCATGAGCAACACCAAGATTTATTAAATATGAAGCACAATATGGAGAGAAAATTTGAGTTGCAGCAATGAAACATCACGTGGATCGTGGACTGAGTAGTTGAGACACTTCAAGAGAAGATCTCTAGATAAGAATAATTATTGGTAAAGACAATCAAAACTTGAAATGAAGCCTCTTATTTATTTATTTGAGTAACTTGATATCAAACCAATGCAGTCCCATTGAGCTTGTCCAATTGATAGTATGACTGCATTACACAAGAGAATATTCCATCTTTTGAAATTTTCCATGACCTGCTTCCCATTTTAATTGAAAATTTGTTAGGCGCCTTTCTCTTGACTCTTGATGGCAAAAGTGTTCATGTATTCAAATTATGTGGCATAATACAAATTCATATTATTTTTTCCGCGGTGATCTTTATTAGCAGATGAACCCTTGTTTTACAGCTCCAACACAGTAATCTACAGAATATTTTTTCCCATAATCTCTGCAGTAATCAAACAGGGGCAACTAAAGTCATGTAAAGGGAAATCTGTATTTGTCAATTTATTACTATAACATATGAGAAATACTTGATAAGTAGTAATTGGAATGATTGTTATTTTTAAAAATCTCTATATCCTTCAACGAAGCCTACATACCCATAGGCCATAGCTGCATGTAAAACTAAGCCACCACGTCATTTTTTATTTGATAGTATAGTGAATTCAAGTTATACCCAAAAGAGGGAGTTTCAAGTATCTTGGGTCCATTATACAAGGGAACGAGGAGATTGACGATGATGTCGTCCACCGTATTAGAGCAGGGTGGATGAAATGGAGGCTCGCCTCCGGGGTGCTTTGCGATAAGAAGGTGTCGCCAAGGTTGAAAGGTAAGTTCTACAGTGGTCGTTAGATCAGCACTGTTGTATGGGGCAGAGTGTTGGCCAGTCGAGAATGTTCACATTCAGAAGATAGCGGAGATGCGGATGCTCAGATGGATGTGTGGTCATACTAAGAGACATGATTAGGAATGAAGATATACGGGATAAGGTCAGAGGGGCCTCCGTGGAGGACAAAATGAGGGAAGCGAGACTGAGATGGTTCGGGCATGTGAAGAGGAGGTGTGAGGATGTGCTAGTTAGGAGGTGTGAAAATTGGCGGTCGCAGGAATTAGGAGAGGTAGAGGTAGGCCAAAGAAGAACTGGGGGAGGTGATTAGACAGGATATGGCTCAGCTCCAGCTGACTGAGGACATGGTGCTCATGACTTTAGATAGGAAGATTTAGAGGTTGAGAATCAGGATCGAAGGTTGGTAGATATTTGAGTTTTGTCGCACCGTGTGTGAGAGAGGTGGGGGGCTAGCCTTTTCATATCCTCTTCTCCTTTTCTTAGTTGTATTATTTTGGTATCGCGTAAATCATTATCTTTATGTGTATTACTATGTTACGTCATTTGTTTTCTATCTTGATATTTTGTTGTCTTATCCTTCATGCAATCCTGCATTGACGACGTTACTTTTGAACCGATGGTCTATCAGAAACAACCGCTCTACCCTGCAAAAGTTAGAGGTAAGGTCTGCGTACATCCCACCCTCCCCAGACCCCACTTGTGAGATTACACTGGGTATGTTGTTGTTGATGTTGTTGTAATATAGTGAATTCGCCAGGACAAGTGTTGAGTTTGTGGATTTACAAGTTTAAGAAGGAAGATATAGGGAAATCAGCCAAATACATAGACAATTAAAGAATCATCACAGAAGACTAACAACACATGGGCCTTGTACAAATTAGAAGAAATCGCACGCTTAAGGCCCCTCTAACTGAAGGCTCACAAAGTAGCAAATTAGCAATGTAGAACTGACCTGTTAGCCATTTGAGTATAAAGGAAACAAGGGGTTCCTCTCTACAGACAATGTAGGAAAGCTTTTCCAGATTTTTTGCAAAACCTAAGAGTTCTGGCTTTTAATCTAGGTATATGTCAGGTCTCATCTCACTCAAGAACCGCATCCTAAATTGTTGGCAGGTGAGACTTAAGCATCATGAGAAAAAAATTCTACATATGTATCCAATCTGGGATAAGGCTACATTGTCCTACAATCAAAGCTTTGACGTTTCAGGCTCCATTACAAATAAAATAGTCTAAGGTCTGAAGAGATGGTGCTAGATCAGTACATGCTCATAATTGTTCGTTGAGGAATGAGTTATTATAGTTGTAGAAATGTTTCTTTGCTCACATTTTTCATTTGGTTCTTTTGTGAGGTGTTGCTGCCTTAGGTTCAAGCAGCTATTAATATACAAAAGGAAATACAACTAAATAGAACTAATGTGTCCTTCACTCCAAACACATTCCATGATCCCTCAGCCCAAACCCCTTCTCTTCTCCTCCCAAAAGACAAAGGAGGTAATACCGCAAGCGCCCATTTTGACGATGTCATATTGTCATTGTCTTGTCATGATTAATAATGGATTTCCCAAATATTGGAAGAGGGCGTCCAAATAGCTTCAAATCTGTGCAGACCTTTAAAAGGAGGAATACATGCTTCCTAGATTGACAATGACACAAGCTGGAGGACAAACTTAACTGAAGAGGAAAGACAATACCTTGTAGGTCCAAGCACACACAGACAAGTCCAGAGTCCCATTCTTGAAACCTTCAACTTTGACACTTGTTGGACCAGCTCCAATCCATTCATAGAACGATCCAGCAGTCTTCAAAGAGAAAACCAAGTTACTAGGACTGTTAAGACTACAGAAAAGCATTTGGAATATTTGAAAAGTATTGGTCTCTTTCAGCATCCTAATCATTTCAACTGCCTAGAATAATGTCTAAACTTTTGCAGAGTACCAAAATGCACAAGTTATGATATCTCTTTTTGCAGAAAATGCTGAACATCATTCATCATTATAGATAAATAAGATCTGTTTTCTTTCGGAGACTTTGAAAGAGTAAAGATGCTTCATTTTCACTCTCCACCAAAGAAGAAGTTGGAAGTGTCTGATCTTTGCATAATGAATCTTCATGTTACGAATCATAGGAACTAAAAGATGATGCACAAAAAAAACAATAACAAATGGAAACATGATGAATACACATCTCCGGATCTAACAAATACACCTATTCCAAATTAACCATCTTATTTGTATTTTGGGTTGTTCAAAATTGTCCACTTTCTTGAAAAGAAAAATTCATTCTCAAAGCTCAAAACTTTTTTAGTATTCTATCATAATTATTGGACCCACTTTCATTTTAATACAATGAAACTGCAAGTCTTACCTTAGTCCAAACAAACTGGGATAGGAATATAAGGACCTAAATATGTCTATCCTTATCTTAAAATAACTAGAAACAAGTCCCTTATTATTCACAAAGGTGCATTTTTCTTCTTAGATAATAGTAACTACTGTAAACTTCATAAACACATAACACTCTTTGTGACCACTAATTTGTTTTTGACAATTCTCACATAATTTAGAAGTAAAGCAGTAAGCTCTGTGACTTGGGTTTTTGCTTTAACCTGTAAGTCACTAGCATATGACTGGTGCATATTCTGCATGGATAATACTAGCTACAATAAATTTCGCATGTGCACATCATATCATTAGTGAATTCCCTAATTTTTTGTGCCAAATGGTTAGTTCGTAACTCTCGCATAATCTGGAGCTGAGCAGTAACTACTGCTCTGTGATTTGATGATCACTTTAGATGAAGGCAGTTGTAGCCACTTACTTGTAGGCCCACAGTCATGCTTAACAAGGCAATTTCATTCTTCCCTGCCTTGAGAGCAATAGGAGTTCCAAACTTGAAATGTGGCACTGTGCCATTTCCAGATGCGCTGGCTATAGAGAATATGCACAAGTCAACAAAATTACTTAGGAGTCGCATGCACTTTATACAAAAAAGAATATATTCCTAGGCAAAAGAAAATTTATAGACAAAGGGGTTTCCCTTTTGTTTTTGGGTGTAATTTCCCTAGCACGGAAGTAGGCATATAAAATACAGACCTTGAAGCTTTTGATTGATGAAGACATGCATAGCATGACCCTTTGATTCAACAAAAAGCATTGCACTGCTTCTGTTTCTTATGAACTCCTCATCATCATCAACAAAAATACTGCAAATAATAAAAAGTTATGAGTGTATGTAGATAGGTTAAGAAAAACGAATTCAAAAGGCAAATCACAATTTCTCAACCGTAGTAAGATAGAAAGTAAACTAGCTTTTTCTCCCTCATGAAAGTTCATTGTCACCTTCCATCCATTGGTTATAAGGAAACTGAATACTCTAGTGCTTACCCAAAATTGACAGACTAATAAGTGACTTCTTAAACTAGTTTGAGGATAAATACTCTAAAATACGGGGAAAAATTGGTTAATCACTCAGCAAAAAGTTAACAAAAAGACCTTATTTCAGACATTCAGCTATAGTTCATCCATGTAAACAAGGTATTTAATATTGGTCAAATGCATGTGTTCAGGTAAAATGATGACAATATTATCAGCCGAGAATGAGACCAACCTTGTTGTGTACCAGAGGTAGTCTGTAGAGTCTTTTGTGGTGTTAATGTGATCTACAAAGCCGTTTTTAGTGAAATCAGCAACTCCCCATACTCCAGCTGTTTCCTTGAAGACAGCCCACTGAAGAGATTTGATGTCTCTCTTTGGTGATCTTGCAGTGGGATGCAAATCTAGGGGTGCCATATTGACTACAGAAGTTTGACAGCCAACCTGCAAACAGGAGGAATTGCACAAGGCACAGATTGTATTATGAAGCAAGTATATAAATTCTGAAATGTGATTTATCTTAAAACTAAAACATAATAATTTTAAACTTTTGCTGGATTTACAGCGTTATAATATGTTAGTAGAACACCCTCCACGGCTCCATGTGACCGGGAGGTCATGGGTTCAAGCTGTGGAAACAGCCTCTTGCAGAAATGTGAGGTAAGGCTGCGTACAATAGACCCTTGTGGTCCGGCCTTTCCCCGGACCCCGTGCATAGCGGGAGCTTAGTGCACCGAGCTGCCCTTTTTTTATAATATGTTAGTAGAAAAGCCTCTATATGCATTGGTTTTATTTTCACCAAGCATAATTATTGAAATGTGGAGCCGTGGAGGGTGTTCTCTTTCAACAACATAACCTTGATACCAAGGTCTCTTTTTCCAGAAGTAATTCATCAGCAGTTATTTCAGCAAGTTTTTCTTTTGCAGCGACTTCAGAAGAGGCCTTAGGACCACTATGAGAAATGAGAATTATATGTCATTAACCGCTGCCCCAAGTTCGTTTATCTACTCTTTAATTATGATGGGAAGATAAACAGAGAATCTCAAGGTGACAATAGCTTGTTAAAGGTATTGACAGTTGAAGCTTTGCAACATTAAACAACAATGTTTAAATAATGACTTACTTTCCAGTATTTCAGAGACAAATAATCACAATCACTGCCTTTTTTAACTGATATTTGTTTAGAACGGACACTATACCTTAGCTGTGTTGAATACTACATTTTTGCAGTCTGGCAAAATGCTAACAGACCATGCTGGCAGGTGGTATGATACATTCCGGAAATGTACCACCTTGTCATCTTTATCATCCATATTGGCGAGAAAGGCAGCACAAGCTCCTGAAGCATCTTGATAAACATCAGCCTGAAGAATCAATTAATAAAGAACAGATTCAGATAGAGTGTACAACAGTTAGTTTTATCCTAGAAAAAATAATTAGAACCCGCTGCCATTAGTACCATGGTCCTTACTTCAAAGCACAAGCTTGTGGAAGAGGATAAAGAAGGACATACTCTAGACAGCTAAGTCAGAGGAAAAGGTATTCCAAGTCAATCTTGGAATGAAAATGCTAGTATATGTTCAGATGGTTTGGCCGCCTATTCGAATACAGAACTATTGGGGTATCATCTTTTATTTTGGAATACTTTATTAAGAAAAAGAGCATATATCATGTCCCTGAAGCATATGGTGTGAAGCATGTGTGAAGACTTTATGAACATAACAATTCCACCAATTCTTGTAGCTTGTAAAGGGCAATATGCATAAACTTTAAATATGCAGAACAGAAATAGAACCAAATGAAGGAGCAAAGGAAAATAAAATTTGAAATTGTTCTATAGTCTTGTGGAGTACCATCAGAAATGGAAGAGAAGTTACCTCTTGTAGAGGACCAAGTGAAAGAAGAGTCGGATCATTGTTCAGCAGAGCATGCTCACATAATTTTATGACTTTATGAAGCTCTTTAAGGTGACCCCATTTTGGAAACCTTGGTAGACCTGGAAGCACACAAGATTGATACTATGTTTCAATTAAACACGTTAGAACTAGTATTTAACAAGCTATGTATATCTAAATACACAAATTATTCTTTTAGAATCAGAGATAGATAGGCTAACCATATTCGTCAATTGGGGCATCATAGTCGTAACTTGTGGTAATGAAAGGGCCACCTGCCGTCCGGCCAAAGTTTGTCCCACCATGGTACTATGAAGAGAAAAAAGTTAATGTGAAAAGAAATCCCTTAACAAAATGTCGATAGCCACTTGTATAGGCTATATCAAACTAAAAGAAGGAACTGATTTTACTTAAAGCTAATGACGGGTTACAGAAAATAATAGAATACCATGTAATAATTCTGCACGCTTCCTCCTTTTTGGAAAAAACGAGCAACAGAATAAGCAACATCTTCCGCAGGCCTGTGAGGATCTCTGGCACCAAATGTCTTGAACCTGACAAATTTATGTTATGTTAGATATTACAGCTTCAGAGTTGATTGTTGAGTTGTGGAGCCTAATTCATTGCCAACACTATGAAGACCCTACGCAGAGTGTGGAACGTTGATCGACCTGTAAACTCAAACTCGCTATTTGTATAATGTAATGTTATTTAGTGGAGGGTATTTTGGAAAATTCAGGTTTGTATTATGTTCGCCCTAGTTTTCGCTATATATAGACTAGGGGCACCGTTTTCTTTCTTGGTAGAGAAAGAGAGAATTGTAAACTCAAACTCCCTATTTGATTATAGTAAAATCTGCAGCGGCAAAGTGAACGTAGCTCTCACATTGAGGGTGAACCACTATAAATCTTTGTGTGTTATTTGTTCTTCGCTTATTTACTGTTTTCTGACTAGGTAGGATTTGGGACTCAAATCCTAACATTGACTACATTTCATCACTGCCTCTCAGATAGGCCAGGAACTTATCAACAAAATGCCTTTTTCTACAGGTATTATTGAAATACACATCTTTTGAAAAGAAATTAAATAAGATGGTAGTCTCAGCAATGAAAAGATAAGGAAATCTTTCATGGCACGATATCGTCAAATGTAAATACACATTCTGTTAAAGAAAATTAAATGATCGCATGACTACGGAAGTTAGCTTTTAAATCCAAAACTGAGAAATTGAGAATGTGAACTCATACCATCCAGGCCAGTTCTCTGTCCAAATTTTGGGCTTGTTTGGAGAGATTGGTTTAAATTGGTCACAGTAAAATGAATTGCATGTGTCAATCTGCAAAGGGAAAATAAGTATTGACGATCTGGGTTGAACCGAAATTCCGGAAACAAGTTAGCCTATCAAATCTACTTATGACTGGAAGCTGCTTAAAATTAACAATTCAAGCTTACACAAATAGAAGGTGAATAAGTGTTTAATTGATACATTTGATACATTTACTTTTGATACATTTACTTAAACAAATTAGCCTATCAAATCTACTTTTGATACATTTACTTTTGCTTCCCCCAGCTCTCAGAAAACCACTCTTTCTCTTCGGAGTGTGTTTATGGCTAAGATCAGCAGCAAAGAAATGTAATCTCACACTAGATTACGAGAGTGCACCGACCAAAGAGTTTGAACTTGACAAGCAAAAGTATTGTTGGAAATTTGTCTTTGATGGGAGTTGCGCCCACCCATCTTTAATGACTTAAACACTCAGGTTCCGCATGTTGGAGACTTTGGTTCTTCACACGTGCATAATCTACTAAGTGAGTAGATGACCGTAGGGCCAAGGATCGTCAAATTTCGTTAAGAAATGAAAGAGATATTGGTCCACGAAGTAAGGTGTTTAAGGCATGAAAATATGGTGTGGGGACAAATCTACCACATCGGTGAGAAAATGAATAATTGTTCTTTTTATAAGCCTAAAAAATGGATAAGGGTTTGGGACCCCAAGGAGTAACCCATGTGTTTGAAGGAGGGAGGACCTAGGTGTGCTTGGGTTTAAGGCTAGGCTCACCCGCCCGGTCCGGGCCTCGGCCTTCGGGCTGAAGAACCAAACTACTTAGTATTTACAATTTGGTCCCTGAAGTTTCAGGAAATGCTACTAGCAACGTAAAAGCCAACAGTTTTTATGGCATCTGAAACGTTTTGGCCATGACTATACCTCTTAAACAACCTTTTAATACCTCTCCTCCTCCTAAACACTATAAAGAGAAAAACCTTACTCTAATTTTGAGGGTGTGGAGTAAAAGAGAAAACACAAGTCTTGAACAAGAGCAGAAACTCTTCCTTTTCCTCTAAATTTTCTATTCTTCAGCAAGTCGTTTCATGTTTGTTTTCTTCGTCAGAATCAACCTATTTGCTTTGTAGTGTTGATTAGTTGTTGTTTTAGCTTGGGAGATTATTGTCCGCTAACGTAAAAGCATATATACGGGGCAATCTTGTCTTAAAGACCGAGAGTCATCTCTCGACTCAGCCGGTGGTGTTGTGATTATCTAATTGGTTGCTAAGTGTTTCAGGTGTGAACTTGAATCTCAAAATACTCTAACCGTTCGGATTCTCGGCGATTCTACAAGCCACAAGTGTAGTAATTCATGTTCTTGCATTTCTGAATACAAGATCCAAATTTGAAGTTCTAGTACAAGATTACTAGATTGACAACTTCTTGTTGTAATCTTTGTTGTTTATCCTTTCGAAGCACGTGTAATATTTATTTACTTCCTGTACTGTTTTATACCTCCAACAAGTACAAGTATTCCTCTTGTCCCAATAATTGAACCACTCATCTAGACACCCTGAATCTACAATAGCTAGATAAAAGCTTCTCTGGACTCTGTTACATAAATGTATATGGACATGAAGCATCAAAACTATTCGGCAAGACCTGACATGTCATATGGAAAGAGTTAAAAAGGCCCATCCTATAGCATGGAAACAAGTTCTCACCACAGGATCAGGAGCATCATACTGCTGACACATTATCCAAGGTACACCAGTATCTTGAGAAAGAGCCATTTTAGCAGCCCATAAGGCATACCTTTTCCCTCCTTCTCCATATGCATTTTCGTAGTAGCCGTACTCATTTTCTACCTGCAACAAAAGATTCCAAGCAAGTCAAAACCTTCATAAACAAGATGCATCAACAAGCATAATCTCATCAAAAAACCCAAAACTAGTTGCAAAAGAGTTGTCCTGCAGTTGCATGCTTTTCCTGAAAGTTCCACTAGCAAGTTACAAGATAACTATAAATGCTTGATGAGGTAAAAGGATCTGCAGTTTGCATGTCTTTCTTATGTTTCCTTATAATTCTCTGAATGTCACTATCAGAGAAATGGAGCTAAATTGATTTGAAAGTTGGCTAAAATCCAGTTTTCAGTGTTTTGGAAGCAAATCAGATTAGAAGATGAACCAACAAAATGTTTTGATGATTCTAGGATAAATAAAGCTACATATTTGAATCCAAAGATTCGAAACATAAATTAGGATGTTGCGAGGAGCAAAACCAAATCTTAAGAGTTTTTGCCCAAGATGAACTTTCAGATTCCTAACTTGCCTGTGACAAGATGATTGGACCTCCTTGAGATGCAAAAAGCCTCTCTCGCTTCATTAAGTTCACTATATATGTCATGAACTTCTGCATGTGATGCTGAAATACCAAGTAGCAGATTGGTTAAAAGGAATCCTTTTATGAGAGTAATATTTCTTAAACAAAGACCTTTAATTGACAATAATGCAAAATGGTTAAACAAAGTCGACATTCATGAGATGGTTTTGTCATATGCTAACCTTGAAAGGTTCGCTATCAGTCCGAAAGGTGGTACCTGGCACATAATGCAACCACACAGGAAGTCCACTGCATGAATAATGATTTGTTAGGATTCTTCCAAGCTCTTTAAACTTCAGATGTAAAGAAAACTCAGCTAACAAAGTTTCTAAATTTCACAAAATATTGGTATGCAGTGTCATGAAAATCCACTATTTACTTTGTGTTATGAAGCTCTTCATCAGGGATGCTAGGTACTAAACTAATTGGAATCCAAAGATCCATAAATGTGCCAAAACATGAAGCAAAACATACCCAAAGTTCCATTCAGCAGCAACAAATGGTCCTATCCGAAGTATCATATACATTCCAGCCTGCTGAACGATCTTGCAAAATTTGACTAGATCATACCTTCCTCCAAAGTAATACTAAAACGTTCTCGCAAGGAAAACAAATATCAGTTCCACACTCTCTGAAAAAGAACTTCGAAATTTGACGATTCACTAAGAAAGCATCAATTTTTAATTGAACTTGGTCTTACATTGTCTGGAGAAAGTTCATGACCATTCCAGAAAACATATGTTTCAATAATATCAACACCTCCTTCCTTCGCCAATTGAACCAGACCAGGCCACATCTATTTAATTGTCACACCATTACAACAATCACTTTGCATTAATCAGGCGAGTAATTAATTAACTCAAATACATAACAACAAAAACAGAGCACAAAAAAACATACTAATACTGTGCTAGTGAAGTAGTAGTACTTACGGCAGGTACACTGCGAGGGTAGTGAATGGAAGCGGAGATGAGCAGCTTTCTCTGTCCATTGATAATCAACGAGCGTCGATCGTAAGTCACACTACCATTAACAGTAACATTAGTAGCATCTACATCTATTAACGACGACGACATTACTATTATCCATATCGTCGTTAACAGGAGCAAAGTAAACTGGAAATTAGATGAGCAACAACTCATTATCTTCATTGCAGTTTAGCTAGCTTAGATCAGTATTCAGAAGCCGGCGAGACTTAGCATTGGCCGGAGCAGTCGCCGGAATGAAGAAGCAAATGGGAGATGCGGTAGAAAGAAAGCTTAAATCGCGTTTATATAAGTGTATTGCTTTAAAGCTCTGCGTTTAGCTTTCCTAACTGCAACAGTTGAATATTTTTTCCTTTTAATAATACGCACAATCTCATGTGCACAATGTACAACATCCTTAATGATTGTTTAATAAATTTCCAAAGGTGTCAAAAGCAAACATTAACTGTCATTTTTCACGTTAACTTCTCCTAATGTCGTTGAAGGAAGCTCTTATAATCCTGGTTGTCTTGAAAATTATTCTTTCCTTCTTGTCCAATATTAAAAATATTTTTTATTTCAAATATATTTTAGCAATCAAAAGAGAGATAATTATTATTTGGTATTATTTTTATCATTAGTTAACTATTTTTTGAGTTATTTACAATATTAATAGTTAAATTTAAATTTACAGAATATAATTAATAACGATAACTTAGTAAAATCATATTCCATTTTATCTAACGGGCTTTAATGTATGAAATTAAATTATATAACTTTCATGTAAATTCGAACACAAGTTCATATTTTAAGTAATAAGTTACAATAGTTAATAAAGGGAAATATCTAAAAAGCTACAAAAAAAAGTATAATTAAAGAAGATATCCGACACAAACTAATACTAGTGTGCATAAAATGAAACAACAAAGTACCAACTAGCTAGTATTGGGCCTGGTGTAATTCTACAAGTTGGCCTCGAAGGTGTATTCAAATCTTATTTCTATCTCTTTGTGGGTTGAAATATTGTTTTTGATATATACTCTACTCAAAATAAAATAAAAGAATTTAAAGCATGGTATCAAAAAAAATATAACCGTAAAATAGCAAGATACAAAGCAAATGAAGCAGCAAATAATAATACATATTGAAATAAAAACTATGCGATTACTAACTAATATTACTAATAGGAAAACGTTCAACTACCTACTAACATTCTAATCTTAATCCTCAACCTTCACAACTTTCTATTATGATCATGTCCTCAGTATATAATTAAAAAAATTAGACGGACAAAATAAATGAACTGTCGGAGGTGTGATTAACTCCTTAAGAAAGTTAACTAAAGAATAATTTGGCAATATTATCATTTTGTTTCTTCCCAAATCTTTCTTAAAACTAGAGATTGAGATTTGATCATAATTGGAAAATTAATTAAAAAGAAGGATATTTTAAAAAAAGATTAATTAGTACATCTTTAAATTATAAAAAATGTATTCATTTTGAATCATAAAAAAAAGTCAGAAATTCATTTATATTGAAGTGGCAGGTATGAACTCTAAAACTCTATCTGATTAAATGAGATAACGTGTTGATGTCAGCAGGGTGTTCGGTTGGCGGGAAAAGAAGCATTGCCCTCTGGAAATTAACTGACAAAGCCTGAAATACTGTGGGAAAAACTGGGCAGATCCAAACACAAACAAAACAGACCAGCAATTGTCCAAATTCTTATCACATTTCTGATTTCTCTGTCCATTTTTTACTAGTTTTTTTTTTTTTTTTGATAATCCAGGTTTTCAGGCTTGCGCCTAACTATTTCACTGGTACTACCCAGACGTCCGGGAGGTAATAGCACCGATCCTTCAACACTATTACCAGCCATTTTTTACTAGTTTCAATGTCCTACTCCTATTTAGATTTTAGACTAAGATACCACATGATACTGGAACTGGGAGTACTATTTAAGATTGCGTTGGTAAGTGTGGGGAAAGAAGGAGAGGCCCACACCAGATTGTTACACAGCTAAGCCTGATCTGGTTTACTACAAAATCCCATGGGCTGTGAATGGTTCTATGTACAATTACGTGGTATTTTTTTTTTCATTCAATTTACGTTATCCAGATAGAGTCTTATTATATTTGGATTCGCTCAATGTAGAGTTCATTTGAAAAAATATTTTCTGTCAAGAATTTTTTCATATTCAATTCAAGAATCGAACCCTAAACATCTATTTAAGAAAAGACAGTTCCATTCGCTGCACTACCGTCAATTAAGTGACACTAAAACTCCCTGTTTTTTTCTATTTTTACATTTCAACCAGCTAGCCACCTGTTGTTGACATTGTTCCATCACATCTGGCTTTCATCGGATTTTTTTAAGGAAATTTGCCTTTTGTCAAACCATATAGGATATACTTACATTTTGATTCACCAGCTAGCAACATAAACAGTACGTGAAAAGTCCCTGTCGGTGCTAAAAGTGAATGGATAAAGGTAATGGATGCCTCTTTATATAATTTGAACAATCCTCATTTGTTGAATTAGCTCAAAATTCATTTTTTGACTTAGGTATCAAAGCATGCCTCATTTTAATTTTAATTTTTCATTCTTAGGCATCCATATTAAATTATACACGCTCCATTTCAATATTAAATTGCTCTCACGCTTCAAATGTTCAATTTTAAACGTAAGAAGTATGTGAAGAATCCTACGTCAATGGTAAAAGGAGATGATAGTCTTTTTATATAGCGTAGACAATCCGTACCTTCACATGACTAAAAGTAGATAAATATAAATTAATTCTAACTCCACGTGATGAAAAAAAGTAGGGGTGGCCAGTGGGCCGGGACGGCCCGACCCCGTCCCGAGCCCGCTCAAAAAAAAAAATACGGGAGCGGGAATCGAACTCGGGACGGGACAATGTCTCGTCCCGCCAGACCCGAGCCCGCCCCAGCCCCCGTCCCGAGCCCGACCCCGCCCTTTGTCCCCCCTTTGCAAATATGACCGTTGCACCAACGGCCATTTTAGATTTTGACCGTTGGCCAACGGCCATTTTAGGCCTCCCCCAACCCCCCCTACCCCTTAATATTTATTTTTAACCCATAAGTTATTATATTTACACTTTAACCCAATTTTTCAACTATAAATAACTCATTTTCTCTTCATCTTTCTCACAAATCTTCCTACAATCTCTCTAATCTCTCAATATATCTCTCTACAAGTCTACATCGTTTTCTAAATATTCAATTTTATTTATTCATTTGGGAATTGGGAGTGAAGTTGGCAACTAACTTGAGGATCTTCCATCGAGCAAAGTTTCAATTTTCAACCTCTCGATTACACGTCGACGTTACGTCGTCGGCATTTGGTACATTCGTTCATTCATTAAATTATTATTGTCTGTTTACTTTATTTAGCGCACTTAATTTCATTTACTTTAATTATTTGTTAGCATATAATTAAAATGGAAGGAATTAGAGGTATGTTTAAGGGTAAGGGTAAGACTTCTTCTAGTAGGAGCAACCAGGGCAAGGGTACTTCTTCTAGCCATCTTATTCCTATACAGGATGATTTTGTTGATACTCAACATTTTCCTACAATACCATTAGATTTAGACGAGGAACTATTTTCTGAAACTCAAGAAGACTTTAATTTAGACGATGATCTAGATGATACACCCACTAATGTTGATGACAACACACCCACTAGTGCACCTTCAACTGAAATACCTCTTATTCCCCCTAGTATGAGACGAGGTCCAGCAAAACGACCATTAAAATCAGATGCATTGACATTTTTTGATAGGGACGTAGAGAATCAAGTAGCTATATGTAAAATTTGTAAAAATATTTTAAAATTTAAAACTGGAAAAGGTCACGGTGGGACGGGGGATTTAATTAGACACGTAGTAAGTGCTCATCCAGCTAGGTATGCCCAATACCAGGCTTCAAAACCGGGTGCGCAAACGCCCGCTCCATCGGGACAAGGTTCACATACTGATATTGTCCCGGACCAAGTACAGGGTCAAATTAACCCTATGACGGGGGGAATTGTAGGCTCTAAATACCATAAACATAGAGATAGGGAAGCAATATCAAAATTAGTTGCTGTGGAGGGTTTGCCTTTTTCATTTCCTTCATCTCCCGATTTTATTCATTACATTAGAGATATATATAATCCTGCTTTTAACGATTTTTCTAGATCAACTGTTAAGAGAGATGTATTTAGATTCGCACATGAATATTAACAATATTTACGTTATTCATTATATCATTTTAATGACAAAGTATCTATCACGTCTGATATAGGTCGTAGTACTAACGGCCATGGTTATTTAACGGTAACTTGTCATTGGATAGATTATAAATGTTCTATGCAAAAACGTATCTTAGCGTATAGATATATAGATGATAGGCACACTAGTACTTTTATTGCAGAAAATATTTATCAAGTGTGCCATTATTACGGAATAACCGATAAAATTATGACTATTACATTAGATAACGCTTCTTCTAACAATTACGCTATTACAATTTTAAAAAATAGTTTAACTCCATCTTTTCCAGATCATTTTCATATAAAATGCGCGTGCCATATATATAACTTAATTGTAAAGGATGGTCTATCACTTTTTGAAGACATTCTTAGTAAAATACAATTTGCTATAAACTTTATTTTTAAAAGTAATAAAGTACAACGAAGAAAAGAATATAAAAAAACTTGTCACGATTGTGGACTACCTTATAGAAAAATTCCACAAGAAGTATCCACTATGTGAAATTCTTTATATGAACAACTATTTGTTGCTTATGACTATAGAAAACCTATAACTTTATTTTTTAACTCTCATAATCAAAATTCAGCTGATATGATTGTAGATAGTGATTGGGTAAAAATTTCCGAACTTATTGTATTTTTAGAGAAATTTTTTCAAGCAACAAAAAAAATTTTCGGTATATATTATCCTACTATTTCAACTATGTTGTTTTATATAACTCTAATATTTTTATTACTTAGTGAATATATGAAAAAATCAGCTTATATGGCAGCTATTAAAAAATATTTATCAAAATAAAAAAATATTTTATTCCTATTCCCACTATTTATATTATTGATGTTGTATTAAATTCGACTATTAAAATAGACGGTACTAAATCACTAATTGAAACTATTTACGATTGTATAGAAGTACTACCACCTCCAAGTCCCAAAAATCTAAATCACCCACCACCTATTGAACAAACTAAAGAAGAAGTGTTGTCTAGCGTAGAATACCAATGCAAAAATATATATAGATTTTATCAACAAGAAAATGCTAGTAACTTGCCGGCTTCCATACCATCTTCTTCATCTTCAACACAACCTCACAAAAGATATGTTGTTTCTGCGGCTAGTATTGAAAGCCTCATAAATAGAATGTGCGGCCGTACCTCTACTACTAACCAAATTAGCGAGTTGGATATTTTTGTTTTGCAGGGTTCTGTACCGTATCAAGAAGTTATCAATGAAGATGGACATGAAGACTTCTTTGAAATCTCGGAGGGAATGAGAAGACCTTTCCGACACTTTCATTGATGGCTCGAGATGTTTTGAACATTCAAGCGTCATCAACTGCGTCTGAAAGCGTTTTTTCTGCAGGCAGATATCAAATAGGAGACCACAGACACTCATTAGCCGGAGACAGCTTGGAAATTGCAGTATTATTCAGAGATTGGATACGAGCGGAGATGAGAAGGTGCGGTCAACCGGAGATCAGCGAAGAAGAAGATGAAAACTACAACGAAATCTTAACCGAAGGTAGTGGAAGCGACGTGGATCAATTTGACCAACAAATACCAATTCCAACCGAAGAACCACAGGAAATCATCAAGCAATTAGAACAGGTTTTTTTGAGAATGTAATTTTTTTAATTGAAATTTTATTATGTAATTTGCAACTTTTGGACAACACCACAAAGTTGCAATTTAGATTTTAGACAATTGTATTTGTATTACAAAAAAACAATCATGTCTATTAATATAAGAGGCACAAAAACAGCCTTGGAATGTTTTGATTACACTATCTTATCTTATTTATTGAGTTTTTTTATACATATGTTATTTAAAAAAAAATGAAAACCCGCCGGACCCCGCCCCGACCCCGCCCCGACCCTATACCGACGGGATCGGGATCGGGACGGGACTGGAGCAAGTCCCGCCAGACTGACTCGCTGCACTCGCTAGACCCGACCCTTGGCTCGTCCCCGCCCGACTCGACCCCGCTGCACTCCGAGCCCGGCCCACTGGCCACTTCTAAAAAAAAGTAAAAGGCCCCAAGATAAAAATGATCCAATTTAACCATTATTGTTAAACATAGCAATATACATGTGATAGACACCCAATATACAACAGTGTATATCATAGGCAAACAGTGAATTCTGGCCAAACTGGCCCATCTCTAGTGAAATTTCAACAAATGGGCATATCCAAAGGAATGTATGACTAACAAATGGGTCGCTACAAAGGAACGAAAAGCCCATCACGCAGGAAATGTATATTTGGTATATATGATTAATATATTGTAGTGTAAAGGTTACCTTAACTAGTGTTATACACTTACCATAATTGTATAGTTAGAATTATGGCAGAATAAGGTTTTAGGAATAGAATAGAAATAGGATTCTCCTATTTTGTAACTTGTATAAATACCTTTCAATTAATGAAAATAATCAAGGGGATTATTTCTTTCATGGTATCAAAAGTCTAGGTCACACAAAAAAAAATTTCTCTCAAATATTTTTGTCCTCCCTCGGTCGAGACCCCCCCCCTCGGTTTTTACCAAATTTTGTCTTCCGCTCTCAAAATCTCTCTTACGAATCCCTCTTTCACCTCTTGTTCTTTCGGTATGTCTACATCAAAGAACTCGTTTCATCCTGCCCTAGTGGTTTCTAACATTAAGAATCATATCCCGTTAATTCTTGAAATAGAAAACGTTCAATACGCGACGTGGGCTGAGTTGTTCAAAATTCACGCTCGTTCGCATCAAGTCATCCATCACATCATCCCCGCGGCTCTTGATAATACAGAGGTGCCTAAACGTGAGGATGATCATAAATTATGGACAACGCTTATCTCCACCGACCTATTGCATACGATTATCGAGCCAGACGCTACGGCAATAGCCGCATGGGATAGACTGCGTGACATATTCCAGGATAATCAAAATTCCAGAGCTGTTACCCTTGAACAGGATTTTTCCCACGTCAACATGGAAAATTTCCCGAACGTTTCAGCATATTGCAAAAGGTTGAAGGAATTGGCGGACCAACTCCACAATGTTGGTGCGCCTGTTAGTGAAGATCGTCTTGTTTTACAGATGATCGCTGGCCTATCCGAGGCCTATAGTGGCGTTGGGACTCTCCTTCGTCAAAGTAATCCCCTTCCAAGGTTCTATCAAACACGATCCATGCTTACATTGGAAGAAGCCGGTTTGGCGAAAAATGCGGCTACTAATGCTAGTCTCGTGGTCATGATGACTTCCTCCCCAAGTCCTCAAAGTTATGGCACGAATTCACACCAAAACCAATCCCACGGTGGCAACAAGAATGGCCAGAAAAATAAAAATCGCGGGGCCAAACACGGCGGTTCAGGCGGCAGTCACGGTGGTCAAAGCAGTGGCAGTGGGCCCCCTCCAATTTCTAGTGGGCCACCAAACCCCTGGTCTCAGCCTTGGGCCGTGGGCTTGGACCAGTGGCCAGTGGCCATACGGCCCAGCTCCAGCACAGTTTGCACCCGCTAACCAGTGGACTTTCCAATGACAGACGAATACTCTTGGCCCAGATATGATAGCGATTCCAGGCGACTTGACGGCAGCTGACCCTCACGGAATACTTGGGCCCCGACCTCCGCAAGCTCACCATGCAGCAGGCCCACTCAGACTGATATCGAGGCCGTAATGTACACACTAGGGTTGACACAACCGCACCCAAATTGGTATATGGATATAGGTGCCACCACCCACATGACGTCCGATTCAGGTACTCTCTCATCTTATTCCAATTTGAGCAACCCTCGCGGTATAATTGTCTGTAATGGCAACTCTATTCCAATTCTGGTCAGAAAACGTTGTCTTCCCCCAATCCACCCCTTATCTTAAAAAATACTTTACATGCTCCCAAATTGATTAAAAACTTAGTGTCTGTCCGAAAGTTCACCATTGACAATTCTGTTTCTGTTGAATTTGATCCTTTTGGTTTCTCTGTGAATGATTTCAAGATGGGGAGTCCTCTGATGAGGTGTGATAGTAGGAGAGATCTTTATCCTATCACGCCCGGTGTCGTTCCATCGAGTCAAGCCTTGCCATCAGCTTTCACAACCATTTCTCCCTCCTTATGGCATGCTCGCCTTGGTCATCCGGGATCCTCTATTTTATCAGTTTTAGATAAAAATAGTTTTATTTCTTGTAAGGGTACGAGTCGTACTCCACTTTGTCAATCTTGTTTATTAGGGAAAATTGTTAAGTTGTCGTTTGTAGACTCCAATTCTCATACTTCAATGCCATTTGATATTATTCATAGCGACCTATGGACGTCTCCTGTTCTTAGTTCGTTGGGTCATCGATATTATGTTCTCTTTTTAGATGATTATTCTAAATTTTTGTGGACGTTTCCAATTGCGAATAAATCACAAGTGTTTTCCATCTTCATAAAATTTAGAGCGTTCATTCGTACCCAATTCGAAAGAGAAATAAAAATATACAATGTGATAATGGGAAAGAGTATGACAATAGGGAGTTTCGAGAGTTCTGTGCTAATAATGAGATCAATTTTTGGTTTTCGTGTCCTCATACATCTTCACAAAATGGGAAGGCCGAACGCAAAATTCGTTCCATAAATAACATTGTCCGAACTCTCTTAATTCATGCTTCCATACCTCCACACTTTTGGCATCATGCTCTACAAATTGCCACATATCACCTTAACATAATTCCGTCAAAGGTCTGACATATTCTTCTCCCTTGCACATCTTATATAATAAGAACCCGTCTTATTCTCATCTTTGGTTTTTTGAGTGCTTGTGTTATCCGTTGTTCCCATCCACCACAATTAACAAACTTCAGGCTCGGTCTACTCCGTGTGTATTTTTGGGTTATTCGTCTAATCATCGTGGGTATAAATGCTTTGATTTATCCTCCAAGAAAATCATAATTAATCGCCGTGTCATTTTTTATGAAACTCAATTTCCTTTTACAAAAGTTCACACTCCCGAGCCTAGTTCGTATAATTTTTTGGATGACCGAATATTTCCGTCTATTATTCGGCATTTTCGGACATCTCCCGCACCCCAAACTCTCCAATGGCCCATCGCCCACGCCACACCGCACGTCTAGTTCTTGATCGCCAATAATCTCATCGGGCCGATTTCAGTGATTGGGCGCCAGCCCACCACCGAATCGGTCCACCCGATCCATCAGTTTCGGCCGATGGGTCCATTTCCATAATTGGGCCAACATGCCTTCCCGAACCCAGAAAATTCCCAAAATCAACTACATGCTGGAATATGAGGAGTTGCTAAAAACTCCTCCGGTCATTGGGTCATGGGATATGCCGGGACAACAACTGAAACAAGCACAATTGTGCAGGAATTCATGACATTATTGCGAGGACTGCAACTGGCGAATCATCACCACTTTCATCAACTTCGAGTTATGGTAGATGCTGCAGAAATAATTACTATTTTAAATAATTCTGTAAGATTGGAATAATTTCCCTTAGGAATTTCTTTCATTAATTACAATATATATAGTTGTACAGAGATTGATTCATAATACAATAAGAATCGTAACTTACCTTAAATGGTTGATTCCTAATACAATAAAAATCCTAAGTTACCTTAAATATACATCTATCATAATTACAAAATATACTGTAAATATTCACTAATAAATTCATCTCCAATCCACTCACATATAATTAATGACTGCAAGTCCCTCCTCCATCAGCTACATAATCCGCCGATCAGACACTCATACAGGGAGTATAATATGCTAGCTGACAGTCTGGCTCATTTTGGTGCAGAAATATCGAAAAGCAACATCACTTTTTTGGCAGAACCTCCTCCCTTTGTGCTTAAGCTCATTCAACAAGACGGTGTTGAAAAACTTGAAAATGTGACTTAACAACTGATATTAGTTACGTGAGGCTCTTTTTTATGAGATAAAAAAATAGACCCAAAATTTATGAATCTAAAAGTGTAAGATGTTGATTCACTTTTTTATCTCACAAAAGAAAATCTCACACAACCAATGTAAGTTATGTGATTGGTTCTAAGGTTTGCTCATGTACTAGAAACTTCCTCCTTGGCTATGACATAGCCATCTTTTTATTGTAATAGCATGTCTAGTTGTAATAGGGATAGTTCCCTTACTTGTAATCCCTGAGGCACGTACTACTGTAATATCTAATAGAAATAATCTTCATTGCTAAAAAAAAATATTACTCTATATCAATAGCTTAAAGCTTGAAGTCTATTAATTATTCCACGTAGTTATTACAACAAATTTAACACAATAAGTAAATGAGAGAATTCATACATGACCCAAAAATAATGTCAAGGGAAAAATTAGGTAGATTGTTGATGTACAATTAGAACTCTAAAGTTTTATGCCCATGCAGGTAAAATGAATGTCCCTTAATATAAAATTTATTACAAGAGTATCTCAAGTAGTTGTTATATCCTAAAAGACATATTATTTTTAATGAAATAGGTGAATGAGACAATAATAAGAGTTGTATATTTTTATATTTTGATTCTAGAAAGACAAAAAAAATATTCAAAAAAAAAAATTATCATGGAAAAATATTACATAAGAAGGTTATCATTCTCATTTAATATGTGGAATTGTGTCATTTCCCAAACCCTAATATTTAGAGGTAAAGTGAAATTAACTCTAAATTTTATCCACATAAATATTACTAAAATTATTTAAAATTCCGAACTTGAAACAACGAGTAGTAGCTTTAGGAGAAAGACAAGGGTCAGATTTGCCGTTGTACTCTTACAAATAAGTTATATTTACCCTTAGTATTTTTTTTTTTATAGATTTGTCTTTCTCATCTAACTTTAGACTTTAGAGTCATATTTACCTTTGTACTCTCAAAAAGTCAAATCTACCCCTACTTCATTAAATCCCTATTTTCATCTTAGTTTTTTCCTATCTCTATGTGGCAATATTTTCAAAATAAATTGGAAAACTGAATTTAAAAAAAAAAACTAGAAAGCTGATTTTTGAAAATTGATTTTTATTTTTAAGAAAATGTGGAAAACCCGTTTTTTCTTTAAAAATCTAGAAAACTGGAATTTTTCTATTAAAAATCTGAAGTGGCAACCCATCTTGTTGCTCCAAGTCAAGAGACTTTGTGGATCATTTATAGTATCAAAGATTATTGCAATTTCTCATGGGACTGGATGAGAGTTACAGTTCAATAAGGAGTTAGATTCTCATGATACAACAAATACCTACATTAAACCAAGTGTATGCCATGATCAATCAGGAAGAGAGTCAGAGAATGGTAGCAGGAACTGGTAGGGTGATGTTTGAGTCAGTGGAAACATCTTCTATGTTCACATCTAGAAATGGAAATTTCAGAAGTGGAAATGGAGTTCAAAAACAGAAGAAACAATACAATTCCAATGCATATTGTGATCATTGTCATATTAAAGGTCACTCAAGATTGGAATGTTACAAACTAATGAAATGTGACTATTGTCATAAGACAAGACATGTACAAGAGGGTTGCTATAAGCTCATTGGATATCCAGAGAATTTCAACAATAAATGGAAGAAAGCTTATGCAGTCACATGGGGGACTATGTTATCTGAGGACACTGGACAAGAAGGAGCAGTACAACATTCATCAAAGTTTCTGCAAAATGCACATCCATTCACAAGTCAGAAACACACTATTGAAGCAGTGATACCATACAACCAATTCACACCCAGCCAACATCAAAAACTCTTTGACCTGTTGAACAACAATACAAATAATGTCAATGTCAACATGGCAGGTAAGCACATTACTGATTCAGGAAAGTTGATTCAGTGGATAGTAGACACAGATGCAACTAATCATATTATTGTTGACCATAAGTACTTACATAATAACATATTGACAGAAGGAACAAGAAAAGTACAACTGCCCACAGGAGATTCAGCCATAATCTCACATGTTGGGGAGTACCACTTAGAAGGAGGTGATGTCCGTAGAAGTGTCTTATGTGTACCAACTTTCAAACAAGTCTCCTTGCAAGAATGCATTGTATACATCCATTTGATGGATTGTCCAGCGGTGTGTTGCTGCAATGGAAATCACAGTTCACACCCAGCCAATATAAAAAACTCCTTGACTTGTTGAACAACAATACAAATAATGTCAATGCCAACATGGCAGGTAAGCACATTACTGATTCAGGGAAGTTGATTCAGTGGATAGTAGACACAGGTGCAACTAATCATATGATTGCTGACCAGAAGTACTTACATAATAACCTGTTGACAGAAGGAACAGGAAAAGTACAACTGCCCACAGGAGATTTAGCCATAATCTCACATGTTGGGGAGTACCACTTAGGAGGAGGTGATGTCCTTAGAAGTGTCTTATGTGTACCAACTTTCAAGTTCAATTTGATGTCTGTTTCAAAAATGACTAGAGAACTGAATTGTAGTGTTACATTTTTTCCAACATGTTGTGTGTTTCAGGATCTCTCATCTAGGAAGGTGAGTGGGATTGGTAATGAGGAGGCAGGATTATATATACTAGCACTGGATCCTCAGAATAAAGATGGGGAATTGAGTAGATGAATGTCTGCAACTCAACATGTTGATGCAGCTACTTGGCATCAGAGACTGTGTCATGTGCCCATGCATGTCCTGAAGAAAATAGCACGTTTCAAGAATAATATTGATTTTGTCTTGAATAACTGTGAAGTGTGTCCTTTGGCTAGACAAACTAGATTAGCTTTTATTGCTAGCACTAGTAGAGCATCAAAGTCTTTTCAACTAATACATATGGATGTATTGGGACCTTATAAAACTGAAACATATAATGAAATGAGATATTTTCTAACCATTGTGGATGATCACACTAGGTGGACTTGGATTTTTTTGATGAGACTAAAATCTGATGTCTGTACACTGATCAGAAATTTCCTTGTTGAAGTTAACACTCAATTTGGAGCTAAAATTCAGAGAGTAAGATCATATAATGGAACTGAGTTCTTTAATCAAAATTGTAGTGAGTTGTTTCTGACATATGGTATCATTCATGAAAGTTCTTGTTCATACACACCACAACAAAATGGTGTGGTGGAGAGAAAACATAGACATATTTTAGAAACTGCTAGAGCCATTAAGATTTAGGGAGGATTACCAGACAAGTTCTGGGGACTATGTGTAGAGAATGCAGTGTATATAATCAACAGAATCCCCTCCAATGTTATAAAGAATAGGTCTCCATTTGAAATGTTGTATAACAAGGTACCACAACTTGATCACTTGAGCGTATTAGGTTGTTTGTGTTTTGCTACTATAAATAACATACATGATAAGTTTGGGCCAAGGGCTGTAAGATCCATATTTCTGGGATATGGATTTGCTAAAAAAGGATACAAATTTTATGACTTGGAAAATAGAACTCTATTCATGAGCAGGAATGTGTTGTTTATGGAGACGAATTTTCCTTTCAAAAGAGGCATAACTGAAAACACCAATCACATCAAGACACATGAATTCCCTTTCTATGAAGACTTACTTTGTCAACAGGATCTTGATAATCCACAAACACATACCAGACAACATGAAGATGATCAACACATACAAAATAATATGCAGAATGTGCATATGCTTGATATAGTTCAGCATCATGGCCCTGGTCTCATAAACTCAGGATCCCCAAGTATTGATATGGCCACAGGATCAGATCATGAAGTCAGAAGATCCACAAGGAGCAGCAAACCACCTATATGGCACAAAGACTATATTACTACACATGGTTATTCCAGTTGCTTGTATTCTATAATTGATAATGTTGCTTATGCTAGTTTATCAGCAGGATATCAGGAATTTGTAGCCAAGGTTTCTCTTGACACAGAACCACAAAACTATTCCACAGCAGCAAAGGATCACAGATGGATTGAGGCAATGGAGGCAGAAATCAAAGCATTGGAGGACAATGAAACCTGGAAGCTGGTCACTCTACCAGAGGGAAAGAAGGCTATAGGATGCAAATGGGTATACAAGTTAAAATACAAGGCAACAGGAGAAGTTGAGAGATTCAAAGCCAGATTGGTGGCAAAATGATACAATCAAAATGAGGGGCTTGATTATCAAAAGACTTTTTCACCAGTTGTAAAGATGACAACAGTAAGGATTGTGATTTCCATTGCAGTAGCACACCACTGGACAATCCATCAAATGGATGTATACAATGCATTCTTGCAAGTAGACTTGTTTGAAGAAGTGTACATGGAAGTTCCAGAAGGATTTGTTGTCAAGAAAAGGAATAGACAGGTATGCAGATTGTTGAAGTCTCTCTATGGGCTAAAACATGCATCAAGACAATGGAACATCAAGTTGACTACAACTCTTATATCATCTGGTTTTCAGCAAAGTCATAGAGACTATTCTCTTTTCACCAAGCAGGAAAATAGTAGTATTGTGATAGTGCTGGTGTATGTTGATGACTTGTTGCTCATTAGAAATGATCCATTGATGATTCAGTCCACTAAAGAGACATTACAGTCCACCTTCAAGATAAAAGATCTAGGGGAGCTTAGATACTTTCTTGGCATTGAGTTTGCAAGGAACTCACAGGGCATCCTCATGCACCAGAGGAAATATGCTCTGGAGCTTATATCAGATATGGGACCTGCAGGGGCAAAACCTGCATCTTCCCATATGGATATGCATCAGAAGCTTACAACATGTGAGTTTGACAGACATATAGCTAATGCATCACATCCATGCCCTATATCAGGAGAAAATCCTGATTCTGAACTGTCAAATCCTAGTATTTACAGAAGGTTGGTTAGAAGACTGATGTATTTGACAACTATCAGACCAGACATTGCATTTGTTGTGCACTGCCTGAGTCAGTTTATGCATGCACCTAAGAAGTCACACATGGAAGCTGGTCTCAGAATTGTCATATATATCAAGCAAGCACCAGGGCTAAGAATTCTAATCTCCAGTACAAGTACTCCTCAACTCAAGGTATTTTGTGATGCAGATTGGGGGGTTTGTGTTAATAGTAGAAGATCAGTCATTAGTTATCTGGTGATGCATGGCTCATCACCAATCTCATGGAAGTCAAAGAAGCAGGACATTGTCTCCAGAAGCTCTGCAGAGGCAGAATACAGGGCTATGGCAGCCTCAGTAGCAGAAGTGTGGATCACATGCCTATTTCAGGATCTTGGTGTGGAGATTCAGACTCCAATATCAGTGCACACAGATAGCAAATCTGCTATTCAGATTGCAGCAAATCCAGTGTTCCATGAAAGAACAAAGCATATTGACATCGGTTGTCATTTCATCGGGGAGAAGATACAAACAAGATTGATCAACACTGTTTTTTGCCTTCTATGGACCAACCGGCTGATTTACTTACAAAGGCACTTGGTAGACAACAACATGATGTTTTACTGTCCAAGCTAGGAATGAAGAACATCTTCATACCTTCTAGCTTGAGGGAGGGTGTTGAAGCATTAGGGAAATGCACTCTAGTGCCTTGACTAATTGAGGATAGTCCAAGTTGTTAAGGAGGTAGTTAGTTGGTGTAGTTAGTTACAAGATTAGTTATAAAGTAACTTAAAGTAATTAGAAGTAATTAACAAAAAGTCATTAGAGTATTCTAGAGTAGTGGAGGTAAATATATATACACACTTGTACAGATGTTTGTTTTTTTAACACAAAAGAGATAGAAGAGCAATTCTATCAAACACTTACAATGCATTGAGTCTCCTATCTTCTCTCTTCATCTCCCATTCTCCCTTTCTCATACATTCTTCAATAATGCAGCAATAAACATTCCAGTAACATAGCTACAATTCATCAAATTAACACTGACTCGTCACCTGCATTACTTCCTCTGGCCACTTCGTGTTGAGCCCAAACCCAAGAGTGGGATCAGGTTTGGGTTCATCTCTTTTACTTCAAGGCAGATTATTGCTTTGGTGCCTTTCCGTTTCCGTTTTCGCCCAGAAAATCTTTGGGAATCAGTCCAACGTTATGAGATTTCTTGGCCGCAGGCAGCAAGATTTACTAAAAAGGGTTGTAGAAGTCAAATCCAAGAAGCCGAAAGTCTCTAACACATCCAATGGGAACAATGTACCTGTACTTAAGGCTATGCCAAGTGGCAAGTCTGATGCTGATAAGGAGAAAGAAACTCTGCGGGCTAGATCAAGTGAAGCTGGAGATAGAAAGATAGATAATCCAGTAAAAACTTTGCTTTCAGTATATGAGAGTTCTGATGATGATGATGATGATGATGATGATGATTGATTTGTCTGTGATGCTTGGTATAGCGTCAGAATCAAGAAATCATCAGATACAGTGCCCAGAGTGCAGTGTTTGAATGAATAAACATTTTTAGTTGTTTCATTGTGCACATTCTGATTAGTGCTTCTGACTTGTTTGCTTTTAACTACAGCTGATGGGCAGTTGCCAATTCATACTGGAATTTTCTTTGACTTAACAATTGACATTTGACAGTGAAGCATTTCCGCTCCCCTGAATGGGGGGGAAAGAGCCTAAATCTTCAGGTCTGCTGTAAATTACACGGATTGTCGGTTCTACTATGTACGCATTTTGTTTGTAAAGTTAATTGTAATTTCACCACTGGACCAAAACTTAAAACGTAATGCTGAGTGGACTGAAAAGTCCTGCAATACACATAGTACTTTGGTAGTTTATCACTGAAAATTGTATCAATGATAAGAGAACTGTGAGAAGCATGCTTAAATGTTCACAAATTATATTGTTTCCAAGAGGTAACTGAACATCTCGTGTCAATTAGGTTTAATAAAACATAGAAGGGTTAAAAAAAATGAAAAGCCATCTTTTAATAACACAAATTGCACACAGGGAATGGACTATTAGGTGATTCTCAACATTTTCCAGTTATAGGAACACTGAACTACAATCACATTCATGATCTCATGAAGAGTTCTATTGAGTAATGTAAAGTTCTTGCTTAGTTATGAAATAACGACCAATGATGTTTGCCTGGTCGACAATAAATTGCTCATGAAAGGTTCCCATCCGTTTGCTAGGTATATCGATAGAGAGATCTTTTAAGTTTGGCAGATCCTCAACTTGCATACCGTCTCCACAAATGAGGAACTGATTCCCAACTATAAAAGATCCAGAAACACGAATTGCTACTCCATCTTGACCATGAGCACGACACTGAAGTTTCTCCACAACATGCACAAGCTTTTCTGGAGGCCATTCACCAGCTAATGTCTTCCGTATGTTGGACAAGGTTGCAAAAATATTGTTGGGACTGATGGATTCTTTCCCGCCAAAACTTAAAAGTCAATTAAAGATAAAAATGTAAGTCAGGACCACAAAGAGTTTTAACAATTAAATAATACAGGAGTGCATAAGAGCCTAATATTCTTTGGATCCCACAATATTTCTATGTGAGTATATAGCTGCTATGGTCATTGTATTGATACACACACACAGAGACAGTAAGAACTTTGCTCAATACCGCATGAGCAGTTTCATGAAAATGCATTTCAAGGCATGCGCAAAGAGCCTCAAATTCCTCAGATCCCACAATATGCCCAGAGTAAGACCTAGCCCCCAACTCTAAGAGCCTTAAATTCCTCAGATCTCACAATATCCATGTCTATTTATATGTATGCTTGTTAGTGTGTTAATATACCCAGACACAGAAGACAGACCTATGCTAAAATCAACTTTCTCCTTACAACAAACAAGTGTAGATTTAACATAGCAAATGTCATATACCTGAAAGTGGAGAAATCATTATATAATGTCTTGGTATGCTGCCAAAATTCATCAGGTCCATCAAATAGTAAATAGTAATGAATCGTCAGCATCTGACCAGCAAACAACAAACATGAATTTAGCATCACCTACTCTGCAGAGTTTTGGCCTAATGTAACTTTAATTGATAGCGAGTAAACATAATTAAAACAGTAAACAGGCAGGTCTATGCTCTCTAGTACATCTTAATTCGTAGATTTTTCACTAAATGAAGGAATTAGAGCTATTGAAAAGGTAAAAATGAATTAGAAAACTCACATCTGCCAGATCCTTCATCCTTTGTGTAGGATAAAAAATGCCTCTGACAAAAGCACCCAAGTCCACTGCAGAATCACTATACTTGGTGATGAATGGATGTGAAAGAAGCTGCAATTAAATAGGACACTGAGCCACCATGTAATCTTAAACAAGTCTACCGTGTATATCATAACTTAATCATTGTATGTCATGAAGGTCCTGAGTGTATCAGTCTATGTAGAAAACTCTACGATCATCGAAGAAAGTGCACCCACCCATTTCGTGCAGGTTAAATAAAATCCAGTTCCAGTTCCAACAATGATAAGCAATATGTAGCTCTGTGTTCAATGACTATATATGCACATACATAATATCCATCCAAGCTCCAACAATGGAAAACTATATAAAATAACGTTAAACCCCTTGCTCTGTTGTACCATGTTTAATGAAAATAAATGCTCATTTAAGCTTGTACCTTCTTTAGAATAGGAAAAGTAAACTTGTGCCTGCCAGTTAGGCACCCCCACAAATTTTAGACAATCAATCTATCAAGAAGCACTGGTCTTCATTTAATAAGACAATCATATTTGTCCACATGACATAACCAGTGTTTCAAAGGGACAAGGTCTTGTTTCCCAGTTCAAGTTTCTAACAATTTATATCAGTTCGTAGATATCTAAACAATCACTAGTATCCAGGAGTTCCTAATTGTCCTGAACCCCAATGCACCTGACAGGAGAATGGTAGACAGTTTAATAACAAAAAGTGAAATTATTCCAGGTGATTTGAGTAAAATTGACAGTCTGGTTCTGCTTCCAGCAGAATCACAGTGCCTCAGAAGTTGCTTAAAGACAGGGACTGTGTAATATCGAGCTCAAATAGTGCACTCGTTCTTGCAAGCGCGGAGCACTTTGATATTTTTAGTTTCCTCCGAGAATGAGCCAGAAACATCACTTACATGTAAGTAGTGTGATTAGTCATTAATCTAATTCTCCCAAGTGTAATCCCTTTGTGCGGGAAATACTGATTGCAGCATGATTGTTCCCATTCCCTTACAAAACGCAAATGGAAGTATTACTAAAAGGAACCATCTCACTTCCTCTGTAGGACCTCCCAAATGTTTAACAGGGTTCAGATACATTTAACCAATTCAACTGTAAACAATGATGTGATGATTCCCTCATCATACAGACATATGCACTTTTATGTTGTATCTTTCATGCTCTTACTAATAAATTTTACCTCATAATACTAAGAAATGCAGTAAAACTATATCATATAAAATGGGACAGAGGGATAATATTTTTTGTTCAAGATCAGCATATGAAGTGTACAAGGGATCATCATATCATTACTAGAGTTACATCTGACTAATACTGCTTCCACAGCTCCATTGCCTATCTAGAATGTGTAGAACATCCACCCTTTCTTGTGATTTATTTCCTTGTAAAAGAAAATGTGTACTGACCTGATCTGCCGTCGGCCTGTCGTCGGGATTTTTTTTAAGGCAAGAATCAACGAATGAGCAGAATTCTGGTGAAAAGTCGAGTCTTGACAGCGAAGGAGACGGATCATCTAGGATCTGTCATCATAATTTTGGAAAACAAGGATGAGATGTGATGATGGACTCAAGTTTATGTGTATAATTCATATAGGTTATATCTGGATAGAAAAGAGACAAAATTCACAACATGCTAGCAGTGGCTGAATGATATTCAAATTTAGAGAATCTGATATGTTACCATAGTGGGCCAAAAAATTGATGAATCATTTACTAATCTATCCATATATGCACTTCCACAATAATAGAGCAAATTACCAGCAAGTTCTTTTATAAGATAATTTGACAGAAGAGCAACCAGGGGATGCAACCTGTACACATCAACCACCCACTATGACCCTAACCAAGTCCAATCTTTCTTTATCAAATAAAATTGTATCTGCCACCTCAAATAAAAATACAGAAGGAAAGCAAGACTATCATTCTAATATAATTTCTTTCCCTGAATTTGGTTTCCCGTTACATCCTTTCTCATTGTAGTTGATGTTACATTTTAACAATTGATGCTTGCATTCTCTTTTGCTGCTGGCCTTCTTTTTCTTTACAGATTTTCCTTTAACTCGGTTCACTACCTTCTTGCCTTCCCTTTTCAAGTTGTGCTTCAAGTGGGGCATTACCTTCTCCTTTCCTCTTGTGATCTCAAATTTCCTTGTTAATCTTTATTTTCGATGTTCTAAGGCACAATATATATATATATATATATATATTTGATTGGCGTTCTGAGGGAATATATTTTCATCATCCAATCATATTACATCATCAATTATCTGTTTTCTTCCATCAAAATCTGACCCATTATAGCCATGACTTCCTTTTCAGTCTGACACTTTTTCATCATTGGTGTCCTCCTCTGAAGAACATTATCTTCATCTCCTGGAGTATCACGCTCCAAAACTGCAAGCTTCCTAGCTGCAACCGTCTCATATGTTCCCTTTAAGCCCTGGAAACAGTAATTCTTTTTCTCATTTCCTCTTCCTTTTTTATCCTCTGATGCATACTCTATTCCACCTTTAAGCCCTAGAAACAGTAATTCTTTTTCTCATTTCCTCTTCCTTTTTTATCCTCTGATGCATACTCTATTCCACCACAGAAAGAGGATGAAACTTCCAGCTTTTAGATGTCGGCTTATACCTGAGTTGGTTTGTGACCTAATGGTTTACAGTAAGATAATGGCTTATCTAGGGAAGAAGAATAGAGGAACTTAGCAACGCAAAACAAGTCCCATAGCAATTCATGCAAATGTTACGAGAGTTTGAACTCAGACTTGCATCTTATATAGATGGTCTTTTTTGGGTGGGTGGAGGGGTGGGGGCGTTAAGTTACATATCCTGTTCAAATAATCAAGAACAAAAAGGTAAGAAATGAAGCAGTAGAAGATTGACCTGCAACATGAGATTGACAGGTCCTTCATTAGCTGTATACGGAAATTCACCTGTACCACACTCGAACAATGCAAGCCCAAGGCTCCAAATGTCAGCTGGATAAGAGTAATTCTCATTCCGTATTCGTTCCGGCGACATGTAAGTTACTGTTCCAACAAAAGTAGCGCACTGGAAAACATAATAAATTAGAAGAATGAATCTGAAATAAGACAAACTTGAGGACTCATTATCCATTTCCTGCAGTAAGAAAAGTGGTATTGATGTAACCTTTGTTAACTAACCATAGCGATTGAACTTTCTAAGCCTGCACTAATGCCAAAATCAGTTATTTTTGGCTCCCCCTTGAGATTGACAAGTAAATTTGCTGGCTTTATGTCTCTGTGAACTAAATGCCGAACTCCGTGCAAATAACTGAGACCCTTAAAGAACAGAAAGTATCTATAAATAAAGCTGAAGGACAATACTAAGACTACCACTAAAGAAAAAAGTTCAATAAGAGTCCTTACATGCAAGAGCTTTTGAACCATTGAGGAAAGGATAGGTTCTGGAATGCACTTCCTAACTTTTATGATATCTGCAAGAGAACCCCCATCCATGTACTCTAGAGCTATGCTTATCTGCCCAGAATCTGGAGTATAAAATGCTCCATAGAACTCAACAAGGCCTTGATAACATGGTGCCTCACACAATGTCCTTATTTCAGTAAGCAGTTGCTGTCTTTTCTCCTAAAATGCACGAGAGAATATTTCAGTGAATAAAAAATCGGATTTTTCCTCTTTTCTAATGGCCAATCCCTTCTTAAATCGTTACGTGGTTACATAACATTCAGTTATCAACTGCATATAAATTCTTTTAAGTTTTAACATATGATTTAAGTATTGATACTACACCATTGATGCGTCATGGCTGCATATGTTATAGTTTGCTAAATCTAAATAGAATCTTTTTATCCATACATTAGAGGTGTTTCCTTCTGGACATATTAGAAATTGGATAAAAGAAGTAAAAATCAGAGGAAAGCACACATTATAGGTGTTCATTACAAAATTGCAGAGCTTATAATTAAAAAAGAAAGAAACTAAAGACGCGTAGAGTTAAACATTAAGATGGAAATTAATAAAACATACAAACCTTCTCAAAAATATTAATCTTCTTCAAAGCAATAATCCTATGAGTTGGAATGTGAATAGCCCTCTGAACAACACTACTGGCGCCGCTACCTATGGCTCCAAAAACCCTCATCTCATGGGAAGCACATCTATATGTCTTTTCACCATGATCTGTGTCATCGACAGGCCATTGTGTACACTTTTGCAATCCCAGCTCACTGATGTTGTATACGCCATATGACTGACTCAACAAATTCAAAGTTCCAGCATCGGATAGCTTCACAAAAACCAATATCAGCACTCATATAAATTCAGTTCGCAACAATATTAATCAAATAAAAAGAACTTACAGAGTATGAATCAAAAGGATCCGATGTAGAGGCAGGGGAGAAACCCTTCTCAGGGTCAAACAAAGGTACAAGCTTCTTCTTCAATTCCTCCAGTCCAGCCATCATAGACAAAACACTTTAACAAGTAGAATATAACATCCTTCTTCCCTGACCACATAAAGGGATTCACGATCTTACTTTTTCTTTTTACAAACTACTAAGGCTCAATTCCGAACTACTTGAAGACTGTTATATGAATCCATTCAACTCTATCTGGACCATTTTATCATTTTTCTCAAGTTACATATTTCCTTCAATTTTCATACATGAATTGACATTTAAATTAAACAGCATTAGGTACATATTAAGTCATGGAAAACTACCGGCCGAATACATTCACGTGCTCAATCGGAACAGGCCATAGTTTTCAAGTATCTAGATGAAATTTACTGGTAAGTTTAATTAGTTGTCGATGTATTTAACTAAACATATATCATACTTTCCATTTATATAAGGAGCTTTCATGAAACTTTCTTAATCTTCTATGCGATCGTAGAATATTCACAAACAGTAAGCATAACATCAGTAATATCAACATCAAACAATTACACATCATGTGAGCTGAATTTACAGAACGGAAGAAAAGTGAAGAAAAGTTGACATTAAACCTAAAAGGAATTTGAGAAACGAAAGCGCCTTAACACTAAGAGATACTTAGAACGAAATCAATTCAATTACGGCCTTCATGGATGGCACAGTTCCATTTTGCTCATGTGCTTCTTCTAAAGGTACAACGAAAGAAGCAGAAATTACAGGCAATCACGTGCTCAGATGATCAGACTGGTAAAAGGTACAAACGAAGAAGATGGATCGGTAGACGTTGGATTTGGAATACAAAATCAATATAAATCACTTTGGGCCTTCATAGTTTTTTTCTTTTGCAATTTTGTCCCCATACATTTGTTTAGTTTAAAGTAGTCACAAAATTATCTTTTATTTTTTATTTTTTTGGTTTTATCATAAGAATATTCCAATATTTATAAAATCGCACCATTGGGGAAAACCATTCCTTTCTAACACACCCCTATAGATTAAGGCTGGCCAGTGGGCCGGGACGGCCCGAACCAGACCCCGTCCCGAGCCCGAGTAAAAAAAACAATGGTAGCGGGACTCGAACCGGGACGGGACAATGTCTCATCCCGAGCCCGCCCCCAGCACGCCCCGAGCCCGCCCGAAAGCCCCCCTTTTGCAAATATAACCGTTGCACCAACGATCATTTTAGATTTTGGCCGTTGGGCAACAACCATTTTTAGCCTCCCCCCTCCCCAACCCCCTACCCCCTTAATATTTATTTTTAACCCATAAGTTATTATATTTACACTTTAACCCAATTTTCCAACTATAAATACCTCATTTTCTCTTCATCTTTCTCACAAATCTTCCTACAATCTCTTTAATCTCTCAATATATCTCTCTACAAGTCTACATTGTTTACTAAATATTCAATTTTATTTATTCATTTGGGAATTGAGAGTGAAGTTGGCAACTAGCTTGAGGATCTTCCATCGAGCAAAGTTTTAATTTTCAACCTCTCGATTACACGTTGGTACATTCGTTCCTTCATTAAATTATTATTGTCTGTTTATTATTTTATTTAGCACACTTAATTTTATTATCTTTAATTATTTATTATCATAATTAAAATGGAAGGATTAAGAGGTATGTTTAAGGGTAAGGGTAAGACTTCTTCTTGTAGGAGCAACCAGGGCAAGGGTACTTCTTCTAGCCATCTTATTCCTATACAGGATGATTTTGTTGATACTCAACATTTTCCTACAATACCATTAGATTTAGACGAGGAACTATTTTCTGAAACTCAAGAAGACTTTAATTTAGACGATGATCTAGATGATACACTCACTAATGTTGATGACAACACACCCACTAGTGCACCTTCAACTGAAATACCTCTTATTCCCCCTAGTATGAGACGAGGTCCAGCAAAACGACCATTAAAATCAGATGCATTGACATTTTTTGATAGAGACGTAGAGAATCAAGTAGCTATATGTAAAATTTGTAAAAATATTTTAAAATTTAAAACTGGAAAAGGTCACGGTGGGACGGGGGGGGGGGGGGGTAATTAGACACGAAGTAAGTGCTCATCCAGCTAGGTATGCCCAATATCAGGCTTCAAAACCGGGTGCGCAAACACCCGCTCCAACGGGACAAGGTTCACATACTGATATTGTTCCGGATCAAGTACAGGGTCAAATTAACCCTATGACGGGGGACATGTAGGCCCTAAATACAATAAACATAGAGATAGGGAAGCAATATCAAAATTAGTTGTTGTGGAGGGTTTGCCTTTTTCATTTCCTTCATCTCCCGTTTTTATTCATTACATTAGAGAGATATATAATTCTGCTTTTAACGATTTTTCTAGATCAACTGTTAAGAGAGATGTATTTAAATTCGCACATGAATATTAACAATATTTACGTTATTCAATATATCATTTTAATGACAAAGTATCTATCACGTCTGATATAAGTCGTAGTACTAACGGCCATGATTATTTAACGGTAACTTGTCATTGGATAGATTATAAATGTTCTATGCAAAAACGTATCTTAGCATATAGATATATAGATGATAGGCACACTAGTACTTTTATTGCAGAAAATATTTATCAAGTGTGCCATTATTACGGAATAACCGATAAAATTATGACTATTACATTAGATAACGCTTCTTCTAACAATTACGCTATTACAATTTTAAAAAATAGTTTAACTCCATCTTTTCCAGATCATTTTCATATAAAATGCGCGTGCCATATATATAACTTAATTGTAAAGGATGGTCTATCACTTTTTGAAGACATTCTTAGTAAAATACAATTTGCTATAAACTTTATTTTTAAAAGTAATAAAGTACAACGAAGAAAAGAATATAAAAAAACTTGTCACGATTGTGGACTACCTTATAGAAAAATTCCACAAGAAGTATCCACTATGTGAAATTCTTTATACGAACAACTATTTGTTGCTTATGACTATAGAAAACCTATAACTTTATTTTTTAACTCTCATAATCAAAATTCAGCTGATATGATTGTAGATAGTGATTGGGTAAAAATTTCCGAACTTATTGTATTTTTAGAGAAATTTTTTCAAGCAACAAAAAAATTTTCCGGTATATATTATCCTACTATTTCAACTATGTTGTTTTATATAACTCTAATATTTTTATTACTTAGTGAATATATGAAAAAATCAGCTTATATGGCAGCTATTAAAAAATGTTTATCAAAATAAAAAAATATTTTATTCCTATTCCCACTATTTATATTATTGATGTTGTATTAAATTCGACTATTAAAATAGACGGTACTAAATCACTTATTGAAACTATTTATGATTGTATAGAAGTACTACCACCTCCAAGTCCAAAAAATCTAAATCACTCACCACCTATTGAACAAACTAAAGAAGAAGTGGTGTCTAGCGTAGAAGACCAATGCAAAAAAATATATAGGTTTTACCAACAAGAAAATGCTAGTAACTTACCGGCTTCCATACCATTCTTCATCTTCAACACAACCTCACAAAAGACATGATGTTTCTGCGGCTAGTATTGAAAGCCTCAGAAATAGAATGTGCGACCGTACCTCTACTACTAACCAAATTAGCGAGTTGGATATTTTTGTTTTGCAGGGTTCTGTACCGTATCAAGAAGTTATCAATGAAGATGGACATGAAGACTTGCTGAAATACTGGAGGGGGAATGAGAAGATCTTTCCGACACTTTCATTGATGGCCCGAGATGTTTTGAACATTCAAGCGTCATCAACTGCGTCTGAAAGCATTTTTTCTACCGGCAGATATCAAATAGGAGACCACATACACTCATTAGCATTAGAACCGAAGAACCACAGGAAATTATCAAGCAATTAGAACTTGTTTTCTTGAGAATGTAATTTTTTTAATTGCAATTTTATTATGTAATTTGCAACTTTTGGACAACACCACAAAGTTACAATTTAGACAATTGTATTTGTATTACAAAAAAATCATGTCTATTAAATAATATAAGAGGCACAAAAACAGCATTGGGATGTTTTTATTACACTATATTATCTTGTTTATTGAGTTTTTTTTATACATATGTTATTAAAAAAAAAAGGAAAACCCGCCGGAACCCGCCTCGATCCCGACCCCGCCCCGCCCCGATTCTGACAGGATCGGGATTGGGACGGGACTGGAGCAAGTCCCGCCAAACCCGACCCCGCCCCCTTCGCCCGTCCCGCCCCCGACCCCGCCAAATCCGGCCAGCCAGACCCGAGCCCAGCCCACTGGCCACCCCTACTATAGATCACCAACTTTTAAGTTATACACAAACTTATCCAAAACTAGTTATATCCGCTATTATGTCGAGACTTCATTGACTCTACCATCAACTCCTAATGCTGTCTCATTCATTTTTTAGCTAGCATTTGGTAAAAGAAAATGAACAAGAGTTTTTGCAGAAAAATTGAAGTTTTATAAAAACATTGATTTTTTTCCCAACCAATTGACAAAAAAAGAAGATAATTTTTCAGTTTTTACTGGGACTGAATTTTTAATTGGCAATTCATTGGGAAAGGGGTTTTGGCAAAAAAACATGAAAATTTTGTAAGAACTTATTTATTAGCTGACCATATACTTGCATTAGCGTTTCTTTTAAGTTTTATCTAACAATGACGGATTAGTTGAGGGAAGTGCACATATAACCGATTTTAAGACCCCATTTAAGGCACGTGTGAAGTTTCTAATAACAACAACATACACAGTATAATCTCACAAGTGAAATCTGAAAAGAATGATATCTAGGCAGATCTTAACCCCTACCTTGAGAAGGTAGAGAGGCGCGGTTGAAGTTTCTAAGTTTTGGTAAATTTAGTTGCTTTAAATTAGCTTTATATGTGCGAGTCTGATCAGAAATACACGTATGAAATTTGTCTTGCCATAGCCTAACTTCAAATAATTTGTAAGCAATCAAACATCTTTTGTCTTAAGTTAGACTGATTTGTCAGAAGTTTGGTCTAACAGTTAAAAACTTTAAGACTCCTGTGCCTGAAGTTTAAAACTCAGTCCTAACTTCAAAACCCCAATTCATGCAACTCCTAATAAGTTTCCATATATAGTTTAATTGCTACTTCAAACGCAAAGGAAGTCTGACAATTAGACGATAACAAAGAAGAAATGTATCAACTTATTCCATCAAGAAGTAGCTAGAGAGTACTCATGAAAGAAGATCATGGCAGTCCACATCACAGCAAAAAATGCAAACACAAGTTTAATCAGTTAAACCAAAGCCCCACAAGATGTGGTCCTCTAATACCAGGAGATGCAGTCTTTCCGTCGAAGTGGTCAAAGCATTGGGTATGGCAGTTTGGTTCATCAAAATATTTAGTAATTGCTCCTGGAAGTTGAATTGATCTAAAACATTTCCCCGGAAACTTGAGTGGCTATGGATACAAAGTTTTTCAAAGTGTCTGTGCCTTAGATGGCGCTGTGCCATAGGCTCCTCCGCAATTTTTTTACCTGGTTGATGTTGCAACTGAGACATTTGCAATCAGCAAGAGCAGCCGAATGAATTTCACAGGGTAACACTTATTGAAGTTTTTTATCTGCACCCTCTATGCCCATCTTGCCCTCTTGGCTGATTTTGAATTTCTCAGAATAAAACAATTCAGCTTCATAGCAAAAAGGTGTGTATAGCAAGGACCAGAAAAGAAACAGATGAAATCCATTTGAGTCAGCTTGTTCATGATATTTACATGAACATGAATCTCCAGTGAGGATAGAACTACAATAATTCTGTCCTACCAAGAGGCTCCTATCTTGTAAAGGTGAAAGAACTACTTCAAGCGATCCCTCATCATCGTAGTCCTCTCACTATTGATCATTTACTAAGAAATAAAGGTTTCATTGCACACACTTGGCTGCATAACATTATACTAGTAACATTTCCCAAGTTGACGTAAATGTTGTCCATCTACTCCCTGTTTTTTATCTAACTCTGCAGAACCACAAAAGTCTATGTTTAGAGGAAGCGAACAGTATAGAGAGAACTCTTAGCTATAGTAGGAGATGATAAAACAGTATCATATCTAAATGGAAAAATTCAAAAATAAGACCACCTGGGCATTAATTTACTGTTTCCTCCACATGTTGAGGATTCCATCTGCAAAAGATTTCAGGTTTTTCCACATGGATGGTTTGCTTTCAGCTTGTGTATCAGCTTTGTGCTCATTGGATAATTCCCTATATGCAGCTAGTTCATGTCAGATAAGGTGTAAACATACTCACCACACAGAAATTATTCTAAATGAAAACCAATGAACTAAAGCAGGATCGGAGACTTCTCATTGGCTGTTGATCTGTCAAATGCAGGCACAAGTAAAAACGTAAGTATGAGCTGATTTAAGATGCCCTAAGCTAAGAACAGTCAATTCCGAGTTAAACTGCATTGAACAGATACGATTTTGCACTTCCCAACAAATATCATCTGTTTTTATTATTCTAAGCAGGTATTCAATTTTGGGTAATGAAAAACTTGTTATTCTTAACTCTTTGGCTAGGAATTCCTATATAACTTAAGTGACACCATAAAAGCTTTTCCTGTTCTTTTTGTGCGATTTATGTATCGGTCCGACCTTCAATTTCACCTGGTAAGAGGCCGTTTGATTAGAATAAAAGAAGAATTTAGTTCAAATAAATTTCATGGGATCTCTTCCTTTCGAACTACAAACATGGGAATCGTTGACCCCGCCTGGCCCATACCTCGAAAAAAGTTCTTATGGGATTCCGATCTACCAAAATTTTAACTAGATCAAAATGGAATCCCCCAAAACCCATACTCATTTGTGTTTCACTTGTGCGCTTACAACATCCATTGCCTTGCTTCTGACTGTGCTGATGAAATGGGACAGCGAAGACAACCCACCACATTAATCAATTTTAGCCCAAACGTTGATGCTTGAAGTAATCAACTTTTTCATTATTTGCTTGACTGGTTCTTCACCTGGCAAAACTATGTAATACTGCAGCACATTAAAATGATACAACAAAAGGAAAGATGAAAATCCAATTTGGTGCAAGTCTTAGTCCAATTATTACTAATATTGCTGTAATAATAATTATCATCCTGCACCAAGGTGTGGCTTATTGGTCAATGAAGTGGATTGAGAGCCATGAGGTCTTGAGGTTCAAATCTCAGTGGAGGCGAAACCGCAAAAACACTAGGTGATTTCTTTCTAGTGGACAGAATTACCCGGTACCTGTGCTAGTGGTAGGTAGCAGGTATCGCGTGAAACTAGCGAGTTGTGCACAAGATGACCCGGACACCATAGTTATCAATTAAAAAATTACCATCCTTTCAACAAATATCGACATAGATAACCAAGTTACCTCGTAGGCTTCCCCGATTCAAGTGAATGTTTTTGCTCATCCATCTGCTTCAGGCCATCAAATTTGAAATCTTCCATAGGGGAGTCTTTCTGTTTTATGTTATTCTTAGGTTCCTCAGAACGTGAAAAAGTTTCTAGCTCCGGTTCAAGAATTGGCGCAGCAGCATCTTTATTATCCTGCATTAGAAACTTAATTATTTTACCACATGCACATACAAGTGGAAATTTAGGGAAATGAAAAAAAATCAGAATCATGAACTTGGTAAGGAAATAGATATTAAGATAAGCTTGCCATGTCTTTTTTCCTTTTTTAAAGCTTGATTCTATGGAGCCCTCAGAAGAGGATTCAAAAGCCTATTAAAAGTCATCGGAGTTGTGATAATGATTAGTCATTGAGTGTCTTACAATTACTATAAATTCAAAGTAACAAACTGTCATCAAAGACAAGATTGTGATCAAACTTCATTATCTCAGACGAACTCAAAGAGCATAAGTCATTTTCTAGTCTTCCTCTAATTTCAGTCCAGTTCAAAGAATCCAGCAGATAACCTTGATGAATTTTTTTCTGATCAGTCATAACCTATATGAATTCTAGTTGATTAAAAGCCAGAATCTTGCAAGAAACGGGTCTATTGCATACTTACACTTTCAGAAATTCCTGACATCTCCTGCAAGAAAGTTTGCTCCGCTGCAATTGGAGTATCTAGCTTTGCCTCTGCATCACGGTTGCTATCAGTATCCCCACCTTCCACCCCAACTATGTTTAATGATTGAGCTTCTTGAGATGTGCCTCCATCAACTGTTTGCAGGTCACTTGGGATTTCTTTGAGTTCAGGTGAGGGCTTCCTCTTCTGAGTCAATTCTTTTTCCAATAAAATACCATTGGTTAACTGACCATCTTCGCTTTCTCCATGTTCGAGAGCTTTTGCACTGCTTAAAGTCTCTTCAACATTGGTCAGTAATTTGTTCTTCCTAATTGCAGCCTTTCCTGCGGAAGCTTCTTTAACCACAGTGTCTTTATCTACTGGTATTTTAGCATTGTACTGCAATTCTTGGACAATCTTCTTGACAGTGTAATACGAGCCACCAACTTCTCTCATTGCCGCCTTAGGTGGTGGAAATTTTCCACCATTCATAGCTCTATATCTGCAAAATGGATAACAGATGATTAGCTGACCTTAAAATTCAGAACTCCACTGTAAATCCTGTAAACCAAATGAAGGACCTGTTTCAATGCTTACACGTTAGCTATAAACATTCACTCTTTTTGCTTTAGACGGGAGCCGTGTATCCTTAGTGATGCCATGTAAAAGTGGTGTAAAGGAACAGATATAGACCTAACTAGTAGTCTGATTGACATAAAAGCTATTCCAAAAGGAAATATGGTCAGGACTATAGGCAATTTTATTCCATTTGAGTACAGAAAATATACAATATCTCTACACATCAGCTCCTGAGTAACACCCTTATTGACCACCAGGATTACTCACAAATAAATTCCAACTCAGTTCAGACACAGGTTCGATGACTTCAAATACTAATGATCCTGCAATCCAGAGATAACAGTACCTTCCGGAAACTCCTAAAGGGCATCCAGAAGCTCCATTATGATTGACAAATAACAACAGCCAAAATTCAGTAACATTGACAAAGAAAGATAATATATCCAGTATCCCCTTCATCTTTCTGCACTACCATTAGAGATTTTCTCCTGCTTATACGTAAATAGAAGAAAATTTAATCAAAGGACATTCCAAAGTGATCATAAACCTAGAAAATATATGCCTCATTTTCCATGAAAATAAGTTTAACATATTCTTGTTGATTACTAGCACTTCTCCCAAAAAAAAACTCAGTCTGCACAAACAGATTCATTTCAACTTCTACAAATCTGCCCCTAGGATGACCAATTCACTTGGCCAAACTCTTATATTGTTGCATTCAAGCGCCAACAAAAAAAACAATTTGAGAATGCTATTTTTTTGCTCATCATCAATTCCATCAGCATGACAATAAGTTCATTGGTCCACTTCTATAGAATGTACTCAAAAGTCATGAGCAAGCGACAGATACAATAACATGGATAGTTGTTACAACTTGCTCAAGTTTCAAAAGGAAAAGAGAGGTACCTACTTTGGTTAAGCAAATCCAAAACATTAAATGTGCCCTTCTGTAGATAGCTACAGCAGCATCTTATCAAGTCACACAAATATCTAATAGGGCATGCCTTCAGAAAGGTAAGGACACTTGACGATAAAGCACTATCAAACTATTTAATTGCAACAACTGTGAATAGGCTTTTTCCTTCATATTATCAAAACATGAAGTTCACTTGAAAAGTTGGCTGTAGGTTTAGGACAAGGTAGTTTCAGGAACATGAAAGATCTTGGCCATGAGCTCCCAGCTTCTGACCAATGGAAAGTGAGAAGGGATCTCATTAGTGTATACTAATCAAGAGAAAAAGAGCATCATACAACGATTAAAACTCTACCAGGTCATTGATTTAGTATACAAAAGGTCACATAACAGGTTTTAACTGCCAAACTTGGAATGAGACGCCAGGGAAATTCTTTTTGATGAAGTATCCAAGGGGAGAGAAACAATTGAGAACAATGATTTCCAAGAACACATTTCGACTATCTCAGTGCTATATTTGGATACATGATAAGTAACAGAAGTTATTCATTTGAGAGGGGGATGGGATCGGAAACGATCCAACAAGAAATAAAATATTCTCCACCATATTCAAGAACCCTAATGGAACCTCGCCTTTTTCCTCTAAAATTAGTCAACCATCAATCATCAAATTGAATAAAACGGATGAAACTTTATTTATAAAAGAAGAAGTTGAAGAGCATGACTTGACTTCCCTAATAATGAATAAAAACTAAAACATCATAATCCAATATCCACTTTTCCATTGCCTCCATAAATATGCATTCAAATAGATGAAACTTTGTTAATCCTCCTTCACTCTTTAACGAACTTGTAAATGAAATTTAGAGAATTCTTTATGCCTATTTGTTGGTAAAGTTGCTGCCATGTGACCAGGAGGTCACGGGTTCAAGCCGTAGAAACAAACTCTTGCAGAAATGCAGGGTAAGGCTGCGTACAATAGACCCTTGTGGTCCGGCCCTTCCCGGACCCGTGCATAGCGGGAGCTTAGTACACCGGGCTGTCCTTTTTTTATTTGGTTAATTGTATCCCTTTGCATCGGTCTTTCCAAATTCGTCAAGGGTTGCATTTGAAAATAGAAATCCCCAGCAAAATCCCTATCATACAACTTAAAAATATACAGCACCAAACTTCATAACATAATGATAATATGAAAAACTAGTCGAGAAACTAAAAGGTCCAAAGTCTAACTTGTAATGCATTGATGCCACTTGGTATTAGGTAGTAAAACTGAAAAAGTCCTTTCCGCTCACCATACTGAATAACAACAATTATTATTATGTCTCAATCAAAAATTAGTTGTGATTAGTATATGAATCCTCAAAATTCATGCCATAGGAAAGGTATCGATGTTGCACTGCAAACAGGTTTCTCTGAAGATGCTGGCCACCTCTTTTTGCATTGCAGAGTTACTATCCAGCTGTGGAGCATGTTTCTGGCATGTCTTAGACCATGCAACAACAACAACATACCCAGTGTAATCCCACAAGGTGTTGTTCACAGACCTTACCCCTACCTCGTGGAGGTAGAGAGGCTGTTTCCGAAAGACCCCCGGCTCAAGTAACACGTCCAAGACCATGCAGTCTTTCATATTTAAGTGCACCCAAATCCTTACTATTACTTCCTGATGACAAAAGTATGTCAACTTCAATTTCTACTCAGCTTGTGGCCTAATTTTGAATTTGTACAATCAAATCAGTGCACAATAGAGTTGCTCATTCGGTGATACAATTATTAAAACACAAAATAGAAGCAGGAGTCAACCTAAAAAAGAGGGAAAACGATATACTACTTGTTAACAAAAGCTTCCATCATTTCTCTCCTTTCTTCCTTTGATATCCTTTTCCGTTTCCTTTTATCTGCCGCTGAATCAGACGGAACGGTGGCTGCAAATGACTTCCAACGCCACTGAGTATTCGATCCACCAACTGAATTTGAAGCATCTCCAAGTACTGTCACACATCATATTAAACATGCATTTCATTATTCCAATAATTAAACATTTCCCCAAATATTGAAGATCACAAAATCCTATTTTACACCCAGATTAACATAATATACCTCGTTTGGAGAGATTTATATAGAGTCGCCGAGCAATCTGCATCTCAAGTATATGAAATCAACCCAAAATTATATACAGGTAATAATCTTGATGCTATATTTGAAGTGAAAGCTTTGGAACTCTACGAGTTGGCGAGGGAGGGTTTAAAGAATCCTAAATTACTGTTTTTCATTTTGGGGACTCAGGTTTAAGACAGCTTTTTTGCTTTAAATTCTAGTAAAACAATTGAGTGAAATAAACTGGTTATTTTACTGCTTTCAAAACAATTGATCGTGTTAATATGAAGAAAAAAGAGCGAAAATTATATGAAAAATATTATAAGTTATAATTCTTTTTATATTAATATGATGAGAAGAATATCTTAAAATACTGGATATCTTAAAATACTGGTCAAAGTTCATATACTTTGATTTTTGAGAAGAAAAACGTGAACGAAGGAAGTACTTGATGTTTAATATTCTTTTTGAATTCAACTAATTTGAATTTCTCTATTAAAGTGGACCTTACTCCTATAATTCAGACTCAAAAATTTTAATTAAGGATAAATGTGTACTTATTAGAGTGGTAATTTATGAGAATTGAGACATTTGCTTTCATATTAGTAAAACAAATTGATCGTATTAAGGACGTTCTAATGATATATTACAAGACTTTGGTTATCACTTAAAATATTGCAAGAATGACAAGTTAATTTCTTTAAGCTATTTAACCGGTCTTTACGCAAGTTAGTTCGTGATAATGGGTCAATTGGGCTCTTTAATGCCGTGACCAAAATGTCACAATTGCATATTAGTTTTAATCCAATGGTTTTTCGTCCCTTCGAGTTCCCTGTGATATTAATCCAAAAATACATTCAAGAATATATGAAATGGAATAGAAATCATGAAAGACTCAGGGTTCAAATTCCAAGACAAAGAAGACAAAAGAAAACTCATATGCTAAGCTTTGTGGGTAGTATATGTGTCGGTGATCTGATTTGCCTAAATTTTAGTGGATAAAATTACAACATTTATGTTGATAAAAAGCATAATAAATATCCGATAATATGATCAGTATGTGGACAAACTAACTTGGACACTGTTGTTAGTAAGAAAAAGCCACAATAATATGATTTTTTTACTAATCAAATACAAAAAGTTGTTTGTGGAATTGCCAATATGTATATATAAGTTGTATAACCACTTTTTGCAAAGGAAAATTGTGTCTATGGTACGCTAGTCTAGACCCTCAACTTAGAATATTAGAACCCAAAAAAATTCTTAGTCGCCTACCACAAAAGAAAAAAATAACCTCTTTGTTAATGGTACCTAAAGAAACATATTTCTTAATTTTATTTATTAATAATGTATAATATATATGGTAGTACAAGAATATCTAAATTAGATAACTAATCAATCTAATTATAATAAAAAATATAATTCTACCTAAAATAAGAGACATAATTATAATATGAATACAATTCTACCTAAAATAAGAGATATACAATTAATTAAGAATATTTGGTGAATATGCTATTACACCCCCGCAGTCGAAGCGGGAGGCTCACGAACACTGAGACTTCTCAAAATCATCAAACAATATGTGCGGAAGTCCTTTGGTGAAGATGTCGGCAATGTAATATTTAGAAGGAACATGAAGGACACGAACTTGACCACGAGCCATTTTTTCGCGAACAAAATGAATGTCCATCTTAATGTGTTTGGTGCGCTGATGTTCGACGGGATTGCCGGAAAGATATATCGCACTAATATTGTCATAGTAGACCAATGTTGCCTTTTGAATCGGGCAGTGAAGCTCAAGTAGAAGGTTACAGATCCAACAAGACTTAGAGACGGTGTTGGCTACACATCTGTACTCTGCTTCGGCACTGGATCGGGATAGTGTAGGTTGCCTTTTGGAAGACCAAGACAATAGGTTATCTCCGAGGAAAACGCAGTAACCAGACGTGGAGCGTCGGGTGTCAGGACATCCACCCCAGTCAGCATCAGAATAAGCAGTGAGACTGGTGAGTGCGGACCTGTATAGATGTAAGCCAAAGTAAAGTGTGCCCTGGACGTATCGTTGAAATACGTTTGAGGGCATGCATGTGTGCTTCTGTCGGATTGTGCATGTGAAAACGGATTTGTTGCACGACATAGGATATGTCTGGTCTCGTGAATGTGAGGTACTGCAGGGCCCCAGCCAGGTTACGATAGTGAGTCAGGTCTGAATACGAAGGCCGGAATCACCGCTGAGCTTGGAATTGGTGTCCATTGGCATATGGGATGGCTTGCAAGACGTCATGCATGCATGGTCAAGGATCTCTTCGGCGTATTTCTTCTGACATAGAAATATGCCGCCAGAATGGCGAGTGACAGAGATCCCCAAGAAATAACTCAGGGCCCCAAGATCCTTCATAGCAAACTCAGATGAAAGGAGAGACATAATGGACCGACGGAGGGCATCAGATGATGTGGTGATGATGATGTCATCAACATATAATAAGAGGTAAGACATGTTTGGATCCTTGTTGTAGATGAACATGGAATGATCAGATTTGATGTGTTAAAAATCGATAGAGGAGACATAATCGGTGAATCGCTGGTACCATGCTCAAGGAGACTGTTTCAGTCCATAGAGTGATTTTCGTAATAGACACACATAATCCGGATGAATAGGATCCCTGAAACTCATAGGATGATGCATATATACCGTTTCATAAAGATCCCCATGTAAGAAAGCATTCTTGACATCAAACTGATGAATGAGCCAAGACTTGGATAAGGCAATGTTAAGGATGGTCCGGATGGTTGCGGGCTTTACGATCGGGCTGAACGTTTCATCACAATCCACTCCCACATGTTGAGACTTGTCATCATCTATAAGACGGGTCTTGTGCCTCTCAAAAGAACCATCAGATTTCTTTTTATGTCTAAAAATCCACATAGAACGAATAATGTTAGCATCAGGTGGACGTGGTACTAGGTCCCACATCTTATTATCAATAAGAGCATTATATTCGTCAATCATTGCGACTTTTCAATTTGGGTAGGATAACGCATCCTTCGGATTACGAGGGACATGGGAAGGGACAACTGAAACGGATAGGCTAAACAACCATTTAGGTTTGGAAATTCCGTGTATGGCACGGGTTTCCATTGTCCGAGAGCGTGCCTCAGGATGCGGGATGGGAGGAGAGGGGGTGCCGTGAAAATGGCGGGAAGAGGAGGGAAGTAGGGGTGGCGGGATCGGCTGGTCGAGGCTCAATTTGCCGAGAGGTTGCTGCGGTATTATCCTGAGACGGGCTGTTCCGAGCCACCGTCGGCAGAACAGGATGGGCAGTGTGTCCCGGACTGACCGTGATGTGTTCGGGTATCGGGGACTGGGACGTCGGATTATGTAAATAATGAATTAGAAGGGGGTTCAGACCATCATTTAGTAAGTCATAGGAATGCCGAGGTGGAGAGTTTCGTGAGGCAAAAGGGAATTGAGACTCATCAAATAAGACATGGCGTGAAATAATTATTTTACGGCTTGATAAGTCATAGCAAGAGTAACCACGATGATTGGTGGGGTAATCCAGAAACACACACGGAGAAGACTGGGTTGGAGTTTGTGAGTGATCGGATGGAGAGGATAGTAGAGACATCTGAAAATACGCAAGTGTTGGTAGGAGGGGTTCATACGAAACATAACTTGAGTGGGCAACCGTAGAGCTAGAGACTTGTTTGGGATTATGTTGAGGAATATGTGGCCATGGAGAGTGCGTAAATGCCAGAATGATGAGGAATTGAGGTGTGGGTAAGTAGGGCACAAATTAGGTTGTTTATTGTTCAGATTTTCCATTCAATTTTACCATTTTGGGAGGAGGTGTGAGGGCAGGAAAAACGAAAGGTAAGACCGTTTTTGGAGCAAAACTATTTGAATTTGTTATTATCGAATTTCCTGCCATTGTCACATTGAAAACATTTAATGTTCTTTTCAAATTGTGTTTTTACGAAAGCACTAAATTAGAAAAAAATAGGGTAGAACTGGGATTTATTACCAATTGGAAAAGTCCATAGAAAATTGAAATAATCATCCAAAAATAACACATAATATCGATGGTCAGTCGTACTTAAAATAGGGGAAGTCCATAAATCACTATGTATTATCTCGAAAGACATTAAAGTACAATTTGTGGATGTATAAAATGATAATTTAACATGTTTTCCAAAAACATAGGATTCACATATAGGAGTCTTAGAAATACGGTTGCATTGAATAAAATTATTGTTCTTAAGGGAGCGTAAAATAGAATCTCTCGGATGTCGACGAAAGAGTAGCAAAGGTTGATAGACAATCTATTCATCTTTTACTTGATGAAGACTCCATTTTGAATTAGCCTATAGTATAGTTTTTCTTTTTCTTCTTTTTTTTAGTCACAAATTTGAATAAATTCCATTAGAAAAATTCAGCCCGTGTGATCATCTTAAGTTCGAACGAAGCATAATGATTGTAGTTATTAATCACAAAATTTACAAGACAAAATGTGTTGGGACGTGCACGCATTACATGGACACTCGGATGAGACGAAAAATAGGCAAGAGAAGTTTATTAGAATTAGATGAGCTTAAATATAAGTAGTATATAAGCAGTAAAGGTTCGTATAGCCGACTTCTGATTTATTGCTATAAGACGTAGCAGTCCATTAAGGGGGGAAAAAATCACAGTTCGGGTTCTCACAAGGATACATCCAGAAAATGATACTAATATAATCTTCTGATTCGAAATATGAGTAATCAACCTAAAAGAGTAACCTCAGGATGAGTTATCAAATTAAAGTTGGGAGTAATCCCCATTTTGTACATAATATGAATGTAGTAGCTAGAAGTAGGTGTGGACATGACACTGATATTGAAAACTTCGATATAGTAATTTCGATTTTCGATTTTTTAAAATTATATCATTATCATATCAAATTAATTCGGTATAGTTTGATATTTATAAGTTTGGTTTCGATATTTTTGTGCAACGATAAATCGGTATTATAGATTGTTCGACTTCGACTTACATATACTCATATATTAGAGAATTATGACTTCGGCTATTTAAGAAACGTTTATCGTACTAACACTTTACATATGTAAATATATTCAAAAGAAAGCACAAATAATCTCCTTCGTAAATCAATTACACAAAAAAAATATTTCAATAAGATAGTTTAAACAAAATTTCATTATGCAAAGAATTAATATCGTACTAATACTTTGTTAGTAATATAATACTCATATTTATGAATTTATATGTGACTATATTTCGATATGATATTTAATATTTTATTATATTTTTTATTAATATTAAATACCATTATCGAATATCAAACATTTTAAAAATACATACCACCCCTAGCTAGAGCCTAGAAGTCTTCTGAGGTGGGGCCAATTGATTTTGGCCGCAAGCAAAATGGATGACGATAAAGTTTTAGAATAAAGCCCAAAATTTTCTTGAATTTGTTGCGGTTGTTGATGAAGATGGGGTGAGTTTAGCTGATAAAAAGAAGCAAGTAGAACATGGTTTCATTTAATTCAAGTAAGTAGTATATAGTAGTTTGGATGGACTTTGTTAAGTCTTAAGAGTGAGAAGAAAACCGTGTTCAATTGGATTGAAACAGACACCTATGTAGTACGTGTCAACTTTCATGCATACTTTCACCCAAGTGTCCACTTCATTCCAAAATCCATATTTGTCTAAACTTAAGTACCATGCCATATACTTCAATAACACCGTCTCATTTTTTGTTAGCCTCATCTATTTCTTTTGAGCTCTCTTCATCTTTATCTTCTTGATTTCTTGTGCGACTTCATTTCAGCTTTATCCATTAATAATATTTCAACAAAGTTTCAGATCAATAACTATCAGTGGTTCTAAAGCTGCTCATTGATTGTGAAAGCTGTTGGTCCAAATAAGAGTATTTTTGGAAAGGTAAGACAGACATTTATAATCTATGGCTATGCCAGCAAGGAGATATGCTTTTGGGAGGGCGGATGAAGCCACCCACCCTGATTCCATGCGAGCCACCTTGTCTGAGCTCCTCTCCACCTTCATCTTCGTTTTTGCCAGTGAAGGCTCTGTTCTTGCTCTTGGTAAGTCACGTCCAAGACTTTAATTAAGTAAATTAAAGTTGCTCATTCTAACAAGTGATACCATCTATGCTATGCTATCAATAATGATTTATAACCAAAGTTTATGCAAAGTAGTTCTTTCACTATCATAAGCAGTCACACAAAACACTTGTCACCATGCATGCATGCACAAAGGTTGCTTCTTTCTCTTGTTTTTATCTGTGTACAGCAGTGGTATTTGATATCTCCCACTAGGCAGACACGGCTACATTATTACTCTGCTCACCAAGGTTTCGTTCTATTGGGAACACTAGTTCTTTTATTTACTCATCTGACCAGCTGGCCACATCCTTGGACTGTCACGGAGGTTGTTTCACTATGAATATTTGTTGTGCAGATAAGTTATATCCGGATGCTGCGTTAGGAGCATCAAGACTGACAGCAATAGCTCTGGCGCATGCATTATCCTTCTTTGCAGCCGTAACCTCCAGTCTCAATGTTTCTGGAGGACATGTTAACCCAGCTATTACATTTGGTTCACTTGTGGGGGGCAGGATTTCTGTTGTTCGTGCTGTCTACTATTGGCTAGCTCAGCTTGTAGGTGCTGTTGTAGCCTCTCTCTTGTTGAGGCTTGCTACTGATGGCTTGGTAATAACAAAAACCACCTTACAATCACTATTAACGCTCCTTGGTTCTTCTAGTTGTTTATGTTGCTCTATTTTTTGTTCTACTTGAGATTGAGGCTTAATTGTTGCTGTTGGTGCAGCGCCCACGGGGATTCGCAGTTGCAGCAGGAGTTGGCTACTTGAATGCACTTGTGATGGAGATAGTGATGACATTTGGACTAATGTACACAGTGTACGCAACTGCAATTGATCCAAGGAGGGGAAGCTTGGGCACCATTGCCCCTCTTGCCATTGGATTCATTGTGGGGGCAAACATCCTGGTGGGAGGGCCTTTTGAGGGAGGATCCATGAACCCAGCAAGGGCATTTGGGCCTGCTCTCGTGGGCTGGAGGTGGAGGAACCACTGGATCTACTGGTTGGGCCCTTTTTTGGGTGCAGCCCTAGCTGGACTTATCTACGAGTATGGGATCATACAGCATGAGACTATTCCACGACCCACTACCCATCAGCCCTTGGCACCAGAAGATTACTAAGAGACAGTAGTCTTCCATTTGTGAATAAGAAAAGATTGTGCTTAAAACTGAAACTTTTATGTGAAGTTTGTAGTCCAGTCTATGGTTTGCTTTTAAATTCGATCTTCTAATGTTTTCTGAGTTTGATACTTCTTTCTGTAGTTGCATTTTGTAAGTTTCCTATATAAAGGCAATGATCCCAGTAATTGCTAGCATAAATAAAGGTCAGACCTTTATTTTTGTATCTTTTCTATTTTACTTGATGGAGCCCATGTTTGCTTTTCAGTTCTATTCTTGGCTTGTTTATAACGTTGTTCAAAGTTCAATCCTGTGATAACCAACCATATGTAGCATCTACGTCCAGAATTATTGTATACTTTTACGTCCTCAGCTTCGGTCCTTAGGGATCCTAGAAATTCTGAGTTTAGAAACAGAACTACCTTGTTACTGGACAGATCCTTTGAGGGATCCTAGAAATTCTGAGTTCAGAAACAGAACTACCTTGTTACTGGACAGACTCACACGAATGTCGTAAACAAAAAGATGTCATTCTCAAATATGCCCAAACTATAAGAAGTCCAGATGTTACAATGCAGGCAGAAAGGTACACTACTGTATATATGCCCAAACCATAAGAACTCGAGATGGTACATGATCTCTAACACAGGACCTTGTGCTAGGACGCGAAGACCCAAAATCAAAGAATATGCCAAGGTACACTACTGTATGCTCAAACTATAAGAACGAACTCAAGATGGTACAATGCAGACAGGACCTCTAAAACAAGACGCAAAATCAAAGAATATGCTAAGGTACACTAAAACAGGACCTTATGCTAGGACGCGAAGACCCAAAATCAAGGAAGGAATATGCTAGCGACTAGTGTGTCTATTCAATGTCAGTTTAATAAACCAGATGGTTACTTGCATATGTAGAGGAAGTCCCATCAAGAAACTCATGGAGGTGGGTTTGTAGGATGCACTCTTAGATCATTTCGTTCGACAGTTTGAGGTAAAAGAAGTCTGTACGAGTGATAGTGGCAGAACTGAATGAATGCCAAAAGGATCACGAGGATAGCTTTTAGAAAGTACAACTATCTATACTTCCTGTTTTAGTCAGCCAACTACAACTATCTACACTTCCTCACTATTCAATAATATAGCCGATTTAAAATTATGAGATGAAATCATAATGATTTAAAATTGAAGTATATAATTTAAAATTCTTAAGTTATTTTTTTATATACATAAAAATCTCACAAGAAAATCATCAAATTTTTCTCATAGTTCATAACAAAATTAATACGCTATTAGAAGACATTTCTAAAAATTACAACATCAATTGATCAAATTTTAGTTTAATAAAATGGAAAATTGAACATGAGCGGTAGTGTAACTACTCTTTAATATAATTCTTACACATGATTGATAAGAGTAAATTTGTTATAAATATATTATCAACTTGTAGATATTTTAATATAAACATGATTGTTAATATATCTACAAACTTATGGATCTACTGTTACAAAATATAAACTTATGAATCAAACTTTTATATTAAAAAATTTGAAATCATGATCTGAAATCTCAAATCATGCCTTTTTGGTTGAGTTGAGATTAATCGCATGTACAAACATGTACTAAATGGAGTTAAGTTATACTGATGGCTGATTAAAACAAATTACAAAATGATCATAGTACAAAAAAATTGGATAGACCTTGGAACAAGTTTCTACTTTAGAGATTGCTAAAGTTTGCGATAGAATCTGGCAACCCATGGAGCGAGTTCAGTTGCATCAGGGGTTCTGGGATTAGAGGCATAATAATCAGACCAATAACAAGGAGACAAATTCTCTGTGAGTTTACCATTAGAGTAAATGCAAAATGGCAGCCAGTCTTCTCCTCCATTCATTCTTCTTTTTCACTCTCTTGGATATGCTAATGGTGCCTGCACATACCAGCATCAGCCAAATAAGCCATCAAGGTTTTGAATTGGGTGTCATTGGCCGTAGCAAAACTCAGTTTTATGCTGTAATGGGGATGTAACTGGATTAGGTCATCGGAAGCTGATTTATTCTGTTCTTCCTCTGACAAGTGATGTGAAGGTTATACTTTTTACTTTTTCTAGATTCAAAGTGATTCTAAATAATTGGGAAACCATTTGCATTAGAAGATACAGAAACATGATATCCTAAAACTAATGAGATACTTAAAGAACCAGGAATCTTGCAAAGATTAGTACTATTCAGGTTTCATCAGATACATTACATTTATAGGGAGTATCTTATTCGTTTCATAGCAGCCAGACGCATGCATTTCATGGCAAGATCTAATACAACAAAAGTTTGGCCGAATTATACTCCAACTTAATCTAAGAATGGAGACAAGGTTTTAAGTTCATAAATCATAACCTATATACTACTTATTAACAAATAAACAAATACACTTTCAGCCTTAAAATGCCAAGCATAATACTTGGAGTTTCACCCATCCTGTCGTCGAAGCTATTTCAAGGCTTAAAACACATCTTAGCTTATTTGATATATTAAGTCACATTTATGTCTTCCCAGTCACCATATTTTAAGGCCAGAACCCAAAATAAAATCATCTAGCACGCGTGCACATTAAATTTTGCTTCAATTGAAAATTCCTTACAACTAGTAGGCATTTAATGTCTATGAGCAATCTAGTGTATCCAAGAACAGAACTTACCTGATACCATCAAGCAGAACACCCAGCAGAAATGTGTGTGACCAAAAATATGACAAGCGTTTGTGCTCCCTGTAGCTCCATGTATGTATCTTATTCGGGCCTCAAGAAAGTCAGAACCAATCATCTTTGGGAGGTTGGGATAGAAAAGCATCCTCTTTTCTGGACAAAGCTCTAGTCTGCAGAAAGATGACAATTAATGATCCAACCAGAGTACCGATAAGAAAAAACAATGCAATCAAAGTAAAACAAAGTAATCTCATCAGCCTAAGATTTTAAACTGATTTCCACATGGTTTACTTCTTATATCTTATAGGTAACTACCCACGTTAATTTCCAAAATGGAGGACATATACCCCCCCTACATAAAGCGTGAGAAAAAAATCCTAGAGGAAGCCCCATATAGTTTTTAAAAATGACAAGGGAACCCGCAGCCGCTACCCTTCGGCGCACACAAGGTAAACCTCACTTAAGTGTAATAGCCCGCAAACCACACAAGAAAGGTAAATCGCACTAGGCAAGCCTCGTGTGGCGAGCTCGACCGAGAAAACATGCATGGATTTCAAACCTGAGACCCCCCGGGAGATCCCCTGCTCAACCAACTCGGCCGCCCTTGCGAGTAGCACCATATAGTTGTTTTGAGGAAGAGAGGATGCACCATATAGTGATATGGTATTATACAACAAGTAATGCCTGCCTGGTAACCACAATTACTTTGGAAAGGGGAGAGACAGCAAGAGAAAAGGATGAAGAGAAGTGGCGGAGAGGAAGCACTATAATACCAATCTGATGTTTTCTGATAAAGTATAATACCAACTTACAGAGTTGTCACTGAGATCTCAAACGTTTTACAGCTTAACTCTGAACATGTCAAATTAGGTTCTTTAATGGAGGAAAGGGGGAAACTTTCAGGAGTATCTTTATTTTTTTCTGAAAATGGTAACACTAAATTTTCAGGAGTATCTAACAAACATCAACCTCGCTAAATCCTACAGGAAGTCTCTACTGTAGCGCAAGACTGAGGCTTTTTAACCACAACCGATCAAATTTTAGATTAGCAACTCAAAGAGATTTTGAAATAGTCTGAGCTACTCGCTAACTTGGAATAAAGTGTGAGAATGAAATTATTTGGTTGCAGCTTGCCAGCATTACCTGGACTGTATCCTGATTTTTGTCATTCATGGCATCAAAATGTGTAGCAGGGGAGCTATCTCCATTTATGAATGCATCAGGTCACTTGCATGCACGGAAGTCCTTACATGCTTGTGCAAAAAATTGATGAGAGTGCATTACAACTGTAATATTGCACTGTACTAGCAGTCTATCATAGAAGACAGAATCAGTAAATTGTGAGTATCATATAAACCAATGTCTATTAACATTGTTATAGATAAGAAAACCTTTTTAAAGAAAATAAACTAACTGCCCGAGCATTCCGAACTCACAAAAAACAGAGAAATGTTACAATACAAGTAGTAAAATGAACAGGCTCAGAACGGAGAAAGTGCATCCAAAGGCAGCCACAAAAAGAAGAATCACTAAGATAGTTAAATAAATAAAATGCAAAAGAAGATGAGCAAGTGGCTTGCAAATGTCAAATGCAAAAGAAGATGAACACTTGGCTTGCCAATGTCAACTATTATCCCCAAATAATCACCTACCCATCACAGGAAGTACTTGAAGCCACCCCAAGGTAATAGGCACATATTCCTTGGGCCAATCAGGAATCTTTCAATGATAAAAACGAAGTGCAAATTGGATGCACATCTTCAGAGCACTGCGTGAGATGGAAGAGCTTATAATTTGACTTATTTTCAGGCGAATTCAGTGATAACAAGGAAGTCAAGTAAGCACGGCTGGTTTGAGTTTCAGTTGTCAGTAAGCTAAAGATTGGCACGCTCAACTTGCTCATCTTTGGCCTATTTTGAAAGAAGGGACAAGGGAGAGAACGGAACGGCTAACATATCATCACATTAAAAGACTGAAAATCCTTACAAGGAGAAAGAAAGTGAATCACCAGCTCCAAAGATGGAGTTATGTCCTTTTCCCTATCAAAGATCTGGGATAAAGCAGAAATGACATCAAGATGTGCACAAAATGACCCAACTGCAAAAAGGAAATAGTTTGCTATTGTACAGTAACATTTACCTCGTGGTACCATGAGAATAGAGGAATAATTGCCAAACCATCAATGACACTAGGATTAGTTTCCACTCCAAGCCTGTGACATGCATCAAGCATTTTATCCAGCTTTTCAAGAGAATCAAACTGAATACAGAGGATACATCTCATTAATCATGTGTTGTTGCTTTTAGTTTTACCAACATTACCATAACAGCAGCAACAACAACAACATACCCAGTGTAATCCCACAAAGTGGGGTCTGGGACTACCATAACAGCAGGAAAAGCAATATTCTACTTCAGCGCCAACAGAAGAGGGAAAAAGAGAGAAGAGGAGAAGAAACACCACCAATATCCATTCTTTGTTAGTACTTTTTTCTGCATGGATGAAGCTTTTGAGACCTAAACTTAATAAGACTCTCTAAAAGGCAACGTCGTTGATTGAGAAAGGGACATGCATCAAAATATGCAGCCGTAAATGCTTCAAAAGGCAAATCTCTGCTCAGTTAAAAGTCCCCATAGGCGACAGGATTCCATAATGTCACAAAAACATTTAACGAGACACCATGACACACGAATGTAAAATAGCAACAAGAACTAGTGACATATGATGCAATTCTACACAGTACAGTTGAACTATGTTCTCCGAAACACATCTTCATGGAACAATATGAAGAAAAGCCATTACATAATTCTCTTTCTCCTTACGGAGCCAAAGGTCGTGGTTTCCAGGCACAAAGAACACGTGCTCAAAGCTAGCCTTCAAGAGGGACATTGTTAACACAAACTTCTCATAACATCTCCTGCAACGAGCAAAACATCCTTTTTCTTCCCCTTTTTTGTTAAACATGTTCTCCTCGTATTCTGTATGCAAGTCTGAAACTACAAAAACCTTCAAACCAACTGTATCTACACTAGCAGAAGGGATAATCTTATGCCTTATAATATCACCATGCTTCATGCGATATCTCCTGCAATTCTGGACTCTCATACATTTGCGAAGACATGTCCAACGTCCATAATGCAGAGAGAAAGTCGAGCTGGCCGAAACTAAGCATAGAACCGTGTTTTTTTTGCTTTACTCTTGTTTCCTATTTCCTCTATTCTTGAATCTGCTAATCCTACATCAGAAAATCAAAGAATTTATACTGGAACATGAATAATGAGCCCCTATAAAGTTGATCACCTTTAAATATGTTTAGCTTATGAAAATTCAACCAGTGCCAGTGAGCATTGCTTTTCCTAGAACAAATAAAAAGCCGTACATCGCATTATAAATGTTTTAAAATGACGATAATGGAGCAGAACAATTGCCAATTGAACTGGATTAGAATTCGAGAGAAATAATTGTAGTGGATAAGGTAACAGTTACCAATTCTTGTAGCTAAAATTGTACAAAAACATTGCTCATTTCACATAAAATGAAGATAATCGAGAATTATCTATCAGCATTTATTGTAGAAAACCTCTGGGAACATCATTGGGAAGTGAGCCTCGTCTATTTAGCAGCATTTGCTTGAAATAATAAGGTATTGATGTTAGTAATTTTCATTTTAATCGCGAATCTATTTTTTATTATTTTCAGAAAGAAAAAATAAAATAATTATGTATCTTGACCAATGTTTTACTAATTTAAATTATTCTTTTCATTTTCATTTTGAGTTATAAGTTTCACTTCTATATCATTCCATCCAAATTTAGGAAAAATAAAAAAATAAAAGATGAGCCTACTTTGTTACTTGAGTCACATTTTACTCCTATTTCTCTTACAACTACCCCTCTTAAAGATGAAATTTATGACGAAGCGTAAGTAATAGGAAACCGATCTTTTCTCTTTGATCGATCAAAACTATTCAATTGGATAGTAAATTTTATTTTCAAGGAGTAAGAATATAGAAAATAACGGGTTGGTGGGTATACCGGCCCACCAACTACCGTATAAAAATATCCTAATTTCAAGTCATTTTCATCCATGGTTGGGCCTTCTACTATTTTTACTCATGATTGAGCCTTCATTTCTATCGGACTAGATTGAAGAATGTTGTTGTTGGGCCCTCAGGCCCAAAGACTCAGAATATCGGCACTTCCAGAGATGGTGTGGGCCCACCGACCCACGATCATGCAAAGAGGAGAGGGGGAGGGGGGAACAAATGTCTCAGTTAACAAATACCGAAATATATATTTAACATAAGTAACTATTTGTGAGTAAATACTTATCCTAATGAGTAATTAGTCAAGTCTGGACAAGCAATAGGCCCAAGAGATAAATATTCAGATAATTTAATTCAAACTTGGGCTCAAAATAGTCCACATAACACAAATATACAGAACAGGCAGGCCATATCATTCAGGTCCTTAAAGAAAGGAAGGCAAGGCTCAAGAGCACGCATCAAATTTCAAAGGAAACACAAAATAAACAGGCCCATAAGAAGTGAACTCTCATTCGTTTATTTAGTCCAATGCATTATACATGAAGAACCTCTGACATAAACCACTTCTTGAGCAAGTTAGCACTTTAACACTTAGTCTAGGGTCAATCACTAGAGGTGTGTAAATACATAGAAAAGCATATACATGTCAGGGGAATGATTTGAGAATGGTATTTCCTAAGCTAGTGATGTCAACACAAATATGCACCAACCTGATCCAAGCTTATATGAACAGAAAACAGAGAATTTAAAGGGCCTGGACACTAGTCATTCTATGCAACAACAGATCTTACACAAATCAAAGTGGGCATAAAACAACCACATTCTAGAATTTAGTCCTAAAGGATGATCTATTATGACTTAGCAAACGATCAATACATGACGCAGGTAGGCCAAAAAAGTAATAATTTTTTGCGGGGACTAATCTTCAAAGGCATTTGTCTTTAATTTTTATCCCTCAAAAGTATTGATCTTTAATGTATGCCCCATCACTTGAAAAAGTGACCGAAACACCTTGAGATTTCTAATTCGAATTCCGGCTCAATCAAATATTTTAAAAAATTTACAACGCATAATTTAAATTTTGCAAGACATATAGTTTACTTGCAAACTCTCAACTCAAGCTCCGCTAATATGTCTACTAAGCTATTTTTTAAAAAAGATTTTTTTTGATAAACTATCTTATACATGAAGGCAAACTCTATCTTTTTATGCCTGAAGTTAAACTATGCAAATCAGGTAAACTATGCATTGCGAAATTCAAACTATGTCTCGTGAAATTCAAACTCTAACTTGTAATTTTTTTTGAATTTTTGACTGATTAAAAATACGAACCCAGAATCAAGAAATTTTAAATACAAAGCAAAAATTAATTTTTTTTAATTTGAGGGTCAAAAATTAAAGACAAAAGAAGGACCTTAATTTCCCATTAAGTAATTACAGTACAACTACTTTTTAGGCAAAAATTCCTTCCTTCCCTAAAATCTCTATCGACGCATCAGTTAGGTTTCACGCTTCAGCACCTCCATCTCGCTTCACCAGCGATTCTATCGAATTTGGGGTAGTGTTTCTTCACCTTTCAGGTAGGGTTTCAGCACCTTCTCATAACTTTAAACAAATTCTAAAAATTTTGCACCTTCTCACCTTTCCGTGACAACAGTCTCTCTCTGTGTGTGTGTGTGAGAGAGAGAGAGAGAGAGGAGGGGGGGGGGGGGAACTGTTCTATGTGCATTGAGAATTTCCTTGTATATTTATTCGGAAAAATCGAAAATGGAGTTGAAGTTCCGTCGATTTTTTTAGCATATTTGATAGATTTATATTTGAATTGTTAGGTTACACTTATTTCTATCTCTGAAACTTGTTTCCAACTTTGTGGAACTGAAACTTAAATTAAGAAGAATTTATCATCTGTATGATAAAAATCAACCATAATCTAGCTGTCAAATTGAGGAATTAATACGATTTTCAAAACATATTTCCATAGATTTATAACTGAGTTGTTAGGAAAGCGAGAATCATCTTTAGTTCAAGTAGATTAGGTACCCTTCTAAAAAAAAGTAGACTAGGTACCTCTTCAAGCTCCTTATCATGGTAAAAATTTGGGCTCGTATTAGTTTAAGCAATTTCTACACACACCAAGAAATTTTAGACTTTGTTGTGTGACTTGAGCTATTGAGACACTTTAATTCCCCGTGTACAAAATATACATGTACTATGTTTTTGGTTTTAGTGATTGATAACATGATACAATTGAGACACAAAATATGGTTTTTGTCGACTAAGCTCTGTCATGTATTAGATTTTCCATTGCTTCTTTTGCTATATTCTGTTTTTCACTTTTGTCTTTCAACTTTTTGACTGTCCTGAGAGACTTTTTTCTCATAAGTGACCAACTTGAATCTGATTCCCTCAAATGTTATGGAAATAAACCGTATGAAGATTCGAATTCTATACCCAATGATAATGGTGAAGTTGACTTAGTAAGGAATGATGTACCGACGACCATTGTTGCTGTGCCTCCAGAAGGATTTCTTGCACAAAAAACTGAACTGAATGGCGGATGAGTTTAATTTTGAGGACACATCAAAATTTTAAATATCTGTACACGGTTTAGATAGAAAATTGCTCAGCCATTGCTTGATTAACAACTAGAGACACATTAAAGACTTCTGCATTAGATGTCAAATTGATGACAAATTTGTTCTTAGATTCTTTCTTCTCTATTTTATCAAGTTCTAATATTGAGAAATCTGTTGATGATGCTTTCTTCTCTATCTCATATATGTTCAAAGTCTCCCTTTTGGCACTGGTAGAATAGGATGCTTTTAAACATAAAATAAACTTAACCTATCTTCCTGAAGCAGCGGAAAGAGTATTGCCAACTATATTAGAAGTTACTTCTTTGGCTACTCTTGAATCTCTCTTTTAAAAAATGTAAACCCGCATATGTAAAATATCTTGCTCTTATTTGGTTTCCTGAAGCAGATGGTTACTGTTTAGAGTGCCTTGTTTTTATTGTCGTATCATGAGGACATCATCATATATGATGGGAAAAGGTTTAAGTCCTCTTGTTTTGAACTAAATGGCCAGTAAAGTGAAAGGGAATACGGAGAAATTATGGCTCTGAGTTGGTATAGTTAATCTTATTACCTGGAGTATTGAAGCAAGTTTGTTAAGTAAATAACATTTTTTTAATTATCTGGTGGTTCACATCCAGCTATAGAAGATTGTGGACTAACAAAATTGAGGAAGCATGCCAAAGTATGCAAGATTATTTAGATATTTTTGAGATCAAGCAAGAAAAAGCTTAATGTTGTATTTTGCTACTATAATAATATGCCACATAGTTCAACTTTTTCGAAGTTTAGATTTCATGAGTTTAAGTACCTTCTGTTACTTTATTGTTTGTTTATTTTTGTATTTTGCTACTATAATAATATGCCACATAGTTCAACTTTTTTGAAGTTTATATTTCATGACCATCACTTTGCTGCTCATTCATCTAAGAGTCCATCATCTAGTTTAAGTACCTTCTGTTACTTTATTGTTTGTTTATATTTGATAGGTCTTCAGCAATTTATTCCAATACCTTGATTCTTTTCTCTCTTGAAGATCTTCTCTTTCTGAGTTCCACTGAACAAGTAAAATTGCCTGGCTTTTTTGACTTAATAGTTTGTCTTCTCTGTATTCTTGCGTTTACCTGGTTTTTGGTGTTGAATTGGGTATTTGAGTTCATTAGCATGCATGATGGAGCGATAATGAGCTTAAGATATATCTTCACAGGGCTTTTCTTTTTGTTCTTCTCATTTGCAGAGAAACCACTTTTGGTGCTTTGCAGGAAGACATAATTAGATAAATACGAAAGAGGCATAGTCATGGGAGATGAGAAGGAGGGTATGCTCCGGAAGCGGGAGAAGAAATCCAAGAAAAGCAATAAGAATGCTTCCACAAGTGGTCTTGAAGTGACCGCAAACAATGTTAAAGCTGAAGAGGATGATTTTAGCTTTGAAGAAGAGAAGCTAGCTGTTTCGGAGACCAGGAAAGAAAGGGATAAGGAAGTGATGGAAACTAAAGCAGCTGGAGAGAGTGATGTTAAGAGAAAGAAAAAAAGAGAAGGTGGAAAACGTCCTGGAAAGTTCAACGACGACAGTGATGAAAATGTTGTGAAATGTGTTGAAAAAAAGAAAAAGAAAAATCTTAAGAAAAGCTGCTTGGATGAGCCTTCAGACACCAAAACTAGTACTCCTGCAAGTGCAAGTGAAATGCGGGACAGTGACAAGGTGGTTGAGACCCTTGGCGGGGTCTCTGGTGGAAATGCTTTGGACGAGATTAAGAGGAATAAGAAATCCAAGAAAAACATTAAGATTGCTGCAGCCAATAGTGTAGGAGTGACAAACACTGATGTTAAAGCTATGAGTGATGATTGTGACATCAAGAGGAAGAAAGAAAGAGAACATGGAAAACATTCTGGAAAGTCCAGTGAAGACAGCGAGGAGGTTGTTTTGAAAATTGTTAAAGGAAAGAAAAGTAGTAAGTGTAAGAAAAGCCGGCAGGATGAGCGGGAGACAAATATTGAGGATGTGCAGGAAGATATCGTGGCTAAAGTCAATCAAGGTGATATTTCTTCAACTGTGGAAGAGATAGAAGAACAAAGCAGAACAGACAATGGTAATATCAGAAAGAGGAAAAAGGTAAAATTAGGAGACAGTTCTGAAGATCCTACACATGAGAAGAGTGAAAAGAGAGTGAGATTCTCTGGTGATGTTCAGATTTTCCCTTCATCCAGTGATCCAAGTGATGAGAACCATGAAATCGAGGAAGAAAATTTAGTGCGCGGGAAACGATTCTCAAAACTAGAAAATGAAATTGTCAAAGAGGCTGTTCATAAATACATAGAGATACATAACTTGGGCGAAGATGGGCTGAAGAAGATTTTGAATTCTAGATCTTATCCTGAATTAAAGGGCTGCTGGAAAGAAATAGGGAGCTGCATACCGTACAGGCCTTATATTTCGGTTTATTATCGTGCACAGGTCTTGTTTCGAAGGAGTGAAACGCGTAAATGGACTGAAGAAGAGTATGAGATGGTACGGAAATTCCAGAAAGAGCATGGGAACAATTGGAAGGTGTTAGCTGATGAACTTGGAAAACATCGGTTTCATGTGAAGGACACATGGCGAAGGCTAAAACTGCCCAATCAGAAGAAAGGACAATGGACTCAGGAGGAGTACCAGACTTTGTTTGATTTAGTAAACACCGATTTGAGACTGAAGCTTTCTGAAGAGAAGAAATCTAAGCATGGGATGTTACGGGATAATATTGCATGGGGTGCAATAAGTGACAAATTGTCCACAAGAACTGATGCAAATTGCTGCTTAAAATGGTATGATCAATTAACATCACCCATGGTGGCCAAAGGTGAATGGGCGGATGTTGATGACTATCGCCTAGTTGATGCACTTTTTGAGCTGGACGCAAGCTGCATAGAAGATGTGGACTGGGACAATCTTCTTGACCACAGGCCTGGAGAGATATGTCGAAAGAGATGGAACCAAATGGGTCTTCACATAGGTCAGCTTGGAAACAGGTCATTTGCTGAACAGGTAGAAGTTCTAGCTAAGAGATACCGTCCGGATTTGGCCGAAGTAAGAGAGGCTTGGGATAGTAAACCAGTCGTTCCATGATAGGCCCATCACTCAGCACTCAGCACTCAGCAGGGATGTGTCTGCAGAGAGTTATTTTACAGCAGCACATACTATTGGCAACAACGCCTCCCCTCCCCTCACCCTCTCCATAATTAGTAATCCCTCCGTCCCAATTTGTTTGAAGGTTGACCAGTTTTGGAGTCAAACAACTCTTTCTTTGAATACGATTTTCTCCAACTCTTTTCATATATTGTGAATTATTAATTATGCATACTTACATTATTTTTTATGTAGTTTTCAAATATGTAAATTTTATTATAAAATACTCGAATAACCTATCTTTAAAATTAAGTTAAAGAAAAAGTTGTTTGACCCCCAAATTGGAATTGGGGCGGAGGGAGTAATTATTAAAATATGTTGTAGAACATTTAGAAGACAAAATTTGGAAGAGGTCCAGTACTTTGTGGTTGAAAGAAAAGTGTAAGATTTTGATCGTTTGATATTGGACAGTAGTCTGTACTCTTGTAGGGCAAGAGATCAATCAACTTCAACCGCAACTTGAAAATGAAGATTTTGACTCTGTTGTTACAATGGTTTTTATGTTTCTATTCCTTTATTCAGAAAGTCTTTATTATCTGTAACGTTCTTTAGTTGTTATCCCCAATTTCATAGCATATGCATGTGTTCAGTACTTGAGGTGATCTTGAATTATCATGGTGCTAATAAAACTTGTGTCACATAATCATTCAGGACACTTGTAACACCAAAAGTGGGATGGAGACTATAAGGTGTTTGCTTGAATTAGTTGTTGTACTTAATTGGAAGCTTGACTTTGCTTTGTGGTATTTGTGCTTTTCGTTAACTGTAAGTGATCCACATGATGAGTACTTTTGGTGTTTCCAGGATTCGAAAGATTAAGATAGTGAATGACTAAACCAATGTAAATCTGACACATGGAGTTTTAGGAGGAGCTTAATAGAGTTGTATTCACAAGATGTATTATAGTTGATTTTAGCTTTATGCAATTGGAGCAACATGTTCTAAATGAAAATATCCTCTTGGAAAGCACATTGGGAAATTTAGCAAATTATGTGTGGCACCCGATTTAGAATTAGTTAAATAGCAGTAGGATAGTTAAACATGGTAGGCATTGTTATGCTGAATATCTGTGCTTCTCGTTCCCCTTGTGGTCTGAGCTTCTCTATCCCTTGTATTCCAATTCAATCATTTCCATTCAAGTAGTTCTTTATTTTGACTTGAGTTGTAATCTAATTTCTCTGTTGGAGTAATACAAAAAGGGTGTTTGTGAGTTTATTTGTTACAATTAGTTACTGGTTGATTTGGGATCATAACACAACAGTTTGTAACATTTTTACAGTGTGAACCAATATATCTCAGCATAAATTGTAATCATAAAAAGTATTCGAGGACCGCTTCTCCATTGTGCAAAGAGCTATCAAAATGCAACAACATTTGGTACTTGGAATCAAATTTGATCATGTCATAAGAAATGATTCATTCCAGTATGCGTAACGTTACAGCAACAGAAACATATATCGGAAAAAAGTAGAAAAAAGGGGAACCGAAGAGGAATAAAAGGGATTAGACGAAGGAAAGAGAGCTGTATCACGGGTGTACACAACTATTTAGTTGCGTTGCGGGTTGAAACTTGAAACATAGATTTATGTGCTTTTATTCACTAAATTGCAATAAATAATAGGTTTGAACTCATAAGTTAAAAATATAATGAATTTTATGTTATAATTTTTAAAGATTGAACTCATAAAATTTAAATTAATGATCCGCTTATGTATGCTTATGCCAGCCCTGGAGGAAGTCGAAGATAAAAAAGCGAGAGAGGAGACAAGAAATAGGTCACATGAGAAGATATACAGAATTACGTATACTCGTATGTATGCAAAAGACAAATGAAATTTCTGGGCGTAACAATGTTGAAGACTATAATATAGAGTTCACATGAGACATGACCAGTGCCTTACTGTCCTTAGACAAAACAAATCAATGCCGACAACTGCCGTGCTTCAATTTGACGCTCCCTCTCATCTTATTTTACTCATATTTCTATACTTAGATTGATATTTAATTTTTTACTATTTTGGACCAACTTATATGTCCAATAGTACGATGAAGAAATCTTTTCAACTGTTTAGCCGTTTGGTACAGTTAAATTTGTACATATAATTAAGAATACGTGAATCTCAAGTGACTAAATTAGCAAAATAATTAATAAATAAATCAAATAAAAATTGAATTTAAAAGAAAAATTAAGATCAAATTAGCATGAGCTTAGAAGAAGCTTTGTGTCATGACTTCTGGGCTTGTTGTTACCAATAATGTTGTAATGCTAGATTGAGACAAGAACTTAGAAAATAGTGAAAACAATGAATGAGTATTATATTTCTTTAATGTGATGCCCTTACAATGAAGTGATTAGTCCTATTTATACTTGGACTCATAGGTACACATTCCACGAATTGTGCCCCTAATAATATCAGTACATAAATGTTGTAATAATCAGACAATTAATATGTCCATAAATGCCTTTAATGCTTTTTTGAAAGATGTAAAGTCATATTTGTAATGGTCGCTCGTTGGGATTCGAACCGGTCTCTGAGCCTTCTGCTTTTTGGTACCTGCGACTCTTTAGTGCCCCTGGTTCGATGCTAATGCCTCCGAGGACACTGAAAGCTGACTTAGATCTGACTCCTTCCCCTCCTTCTGCCACATGTCATGACATAACTCGTCCAACTGTACAATAAGAATTTTATTCTATACCACAACTTTCAAAGAATTAATTAACACACCCACTAAAATAAGAAGAAAATGACGGTTTGTTCTAACTGCCCTTAGCAGATATAAAAAACAAAAGATTGAGTTGTTGAGAATTTGTGGTAATATTGGATAGACTATCAAGATAATGACATCCATTTAATTAGTATATACTAAAAGGCTACAATGCATGGGAGGGATTTCAAACCCCAGTTTATTATTATTTGACAGATAAATGACTAGAGCATTTCACTATTTCGTTAAATATATTATCCTAACAAATTAAGGGGTGACTTCATTTTCCAACGAGACAGTTACAAAATTATTGTTGGTTCACCATTTTGGTTAGAGGAAATGTTATACTAGTTGTAAAATATTTATGAATTTTGACTGAGAGTATAGTAAATGTTGGCGTAAGGATTTCTAGTAGCCTTGGAGTAATTGATAAAGTTGTTGTCATGTAACTAGGAGTTCATGCGTTAAGCCGTGAAAATAACATTTTACAGAAATGTAAGGTAAAACTGCGTATAATAGACTCTTGTGATCCGGCCCTTTTCTGAACCCCACACATAACGGAAGCTTAGTATACCGGACTGTTTTTTTTTTACCGTAAATATTTGTACTTGGTGTTAATGTTACGAATAAGCTGATATATGGTCGGTCGCTTGAAAACAACCTGTAACAAGTTTCTTGAAATCTTGAAAGTCAAGATTTGATGAGTTGGGTTGTGGGGCAAAGTAGGAGTCAGCAGTCAATGATTGATGAGAGATACATTGATTGTGGCACCACCACTAACTAGTGTCACTTACATCATGATGTAGTTTTGGTTAATTTGTTCACTCGATATCTCTATAAATAGTAAAATCTGCCTAGCGATATACTTGTCCACTAACGACCTTCCCTTATCAGCCCACCATTGCCATACTCATGTGACGAATTAAAAATTTAATTTGACAAGTTAAACGTAACTTTAGAATTATATATAGGTTCAAAATTTAATTTGTTGAAAAATAATCATACATATAAAAAAAATTACAGCAGGATGATTCTATTTTATAAAATATGACCAAAATGTATATGTTTTATATGTTTATAATAATATTATAAATATCTAATATACATACCTATATATATAATATACATAATCAGTGAATAGATTTTATATATTTTGGTCATGTAAATTTGGCCACGAACTGTACATATTGATAAGTTTCACTATATTGTATATGTGTCAAAAATAATGAATTCAGTTAAACCCATCGAATAAAATCTCTATCTGCCGACTGCCCACGTCCCTGGATCTGTATTCTAGCATTAGTAACTAGTGTATATAAATAGGTGGGTGCTCATTCATATTAAACCTAAGGTTTGCTCCAATTTTCCCTTTCACTAAAAGGGTCTCTCTCTGCACATTTAAATATTGTTTTCTGTTACTAGTACTACTTGTAGTTCTGTGGTAGGCAAAACACAAGACTGCCGGAAAAAAAAACATAGAATGATGCCATCAACTTTGCCATTGCTACTATGGTGCTGCCTGTGCTTGTGTGTGGTTACGACGACGTTTGCTCGGCCTCAGCCTCGAAATCTGGTCGTTAATTCAAACTCCAGTGCCAATGTTTTGATTCGGAGAAGCCTTTTGGGCAATGGCCTTGGCCGAACTCCTCAAATGGGGTAAGTTTTTTTTTTCTTTAGATGCCAAAAAGTTATTCCCTTCGTTTGCATAGATTTGACTTATATAAGTTTAATAGAGACTTTTAAAATCTATAATTCTTATAGCTATGAAACTTTTAAAGCTTGTAATTTTAAATATATCATAAGTTATGGTTACAAAACTTCTTATTAAGAATGTATCATACGTTAGAAACAAAATATTTTCTCCATTCACTTTTACTTGTCTCACTATACTAAAAATGAATTTTTACTTTTACTTGTACACTTTAGTATATCAAGAGAAAAACATTTTTTTATGTTTTACCATTAGCATTAATTACTCATTCCAAATTATTTTTCAAGCCTATTAAATCTATACATCAATTAATATGAGTATCATGGTAAAATATACACTTCATTTGTTATTTTTTAAGAAGTGTGCAAAATCCATTATGGACAAATAAAAGTGAACGAGAGAGTAAAACAAAAATAATGACAAATAAAGTGAAATATAGAGAGTATACACAAAAAGTAGAAGAATTAAACTAAACAATCGTCCCAAACCGCTTAAACTAAAAAATAATTGATCAATATATAAATATATATAATTCATATATAATATGTATATGATACCGATTAGAAAAAATAAACAGAATCTAACATACTATTTGCATAAAGATTCCAAAAATTAAGCTGTTTTCATAAAAAAAAAATTGATCAGTGAAGTCTGAAGAGTGTATGTAGTGTTGTTAATCATGAAAGATAACCCATATGAATGAGTAAAGATTGTGGGATTAATAATGGCAGCTCGTGAACTTGTCAAGTTGTCTACTTGTTTGTTTCACCAAAAAACAATTAATTAAGCTCTGTTAATTCAAAAACGTTTTATGTACAAGAAAACAAAAACCATTCAGACGAGCCAGTGATATATTAGTCCTTAATTTTCTTTTATTTTCATTCATGTAGACCCACCCCACCTATTTCTGTAAGATATCAAGAAATTAAAAGCGTCCAAAAGAAGATGTGTGAACATCTCTTTGATTTCGCACAAAAACTACAATTCAAAAATGTCAAAATGCTGTTTCAACGAAGATGTGTCTTTTCTAAGCACGATGGTAGAATAACAAGATCGATTTTTAAAAGTACATAATTTTTTAAAAGTAAATGTTATCGTTAATCATTCTTAAAGTACAATCATACCTCCCTATAACACTCATTTTCTATAATAACATTTCACAATAACAATCAAGTTTTCTTACGACTCGATTTTTCATATTTTATTATATTATATGTTCTCTAGAATAATATTTCATTGTAGTAGCTAAAAATTATTCGGATAAACAATATTGTTATAGAAAAATCTCACTGTAGTAAATATTATTGGTGGTGATAAACAGATGGAGCAGCTGGAATCATTTTGGTTGCAACATTCAGGAGAATATGATAAGGGAAACAGGTCAGCAAAATTATTTTCTGCTTTCATTAATGGCAAAGAAAAGTGATCAAAATGAACAAATACTTGTACCATATAAAGTTCCTTAGTAGCTGCATTACAGTTGTCACAAATTGTTGGTATATGTGGCAGCTGATGCAATGGTGTCTACTGGGCTTGCTTCACTTGGATATGAATACATCAATTTAGGTAACTTTGTTTTTTTACCAAGGTTTAATGAATTACAGTCTTAACTCTAGTTAGTAAAAAATTGCTTCCCAGTTTTATTCCTAATCAATTCGATGTCGTATTTTATTCCTTCAGATGACTGTTGGGCCGAACAAAACAGAGATTCTCAGGTACTCTAAATTGCTTCCCCTGTTTTTATTGACCAACTCCATTTGTCTGCAAGGTGAATCTATATTGTAATTTATGGGTTCACGGTTGTTTCTGTTCGGATCACATGTGTATTAAAAAGTTTATTAAATATGTATATAAATATTTGATCATAGACCAAAATATCATAAACTTCAAATTTTGGATATGACTCTGTTGGTTTGTCTATTCTCACACTAAAACTATATTATTTTACATTATTTAGGTATTTTACCCTATTTTAATATGTTTCTTGCCTTATTTTTTATATTGCTAAGCTCATTTATTATTGTAAAGAAGGTATTTTGGGCCTAACTCAACCCCAAAAGCTAATGGGAACATGGATTCCTTATATGGACTTGGATAATCTTCATCCTACAAGCTAACTTTTGAGGTTTAGTTAGGTCCAAGATCCATTCTTTACATGGTATCAGAGCCAGATCCATTTCAATTATTTGTTCACCGATTGTTGGCCCCCAAATTATATTATACACGCTCCAGTTAACAAGGTCTGGGCGTGCGTGGAGTGTTAAGAGTATCACATCGAATATGGAATGGGAACATGGACTCTTTATATGGACTTGAACAATCATCATCCTACAAGCTAGCTTTTTTGGATTGAGTTAGACCCAAGATCCATTCTTTACATGGTATCAGAGTCATGTCCATTCCAATTCTTTATTCACCGATTGTTGGGCCCACAAATTATATTATTCACGCTCCAGTTAATAAGGTATGGGCGTGTGGGGGAGTGTTTAGAGTCCCACATCGGATATGGAATGAGAACATGAACTTCTTATAAGGACTTGGACAATCCGCATCCTATAAGCTAGCTTTTGAGGTTGAGTTAGGCCCAAGTCCATAGAAGGAGTCCATGTTTTCATTCCATATCCGATGTGAGACTCTTAACACTCCACGCACGCTCAGACCTTGTTAACTGGAGCGTGTATAATATAATTTGTGGGCCCAATAATCGGTAAATAAAGAATTGGAATGGACCTGACTCTAATACCATGTAAAGAATGGATCTTGGGTCTAACTCAATCCAAAAAAGCTAGCTTGTATGATGAGGATTGTCCAAGTACATATAAGGAGTCCATGTTCTCATTCCATATCCGATGTGATACTCTTAACAATTATGGACATTTGCTTATAATTATCTATCAAATGACCTAATTGTGTAAAAAATTTACTCGTTCAAGGTTATGACGACGTTCATATCTCGTATTTTGTGGTATTACGTTTGTAATATCCCTAACTGGTTAGTTTCTTGTATTTTCTTTGTCGGCAGCATAATCGTAATATTCATTATCACAACAACGTTAGTGGCAAATCGCTTTACCGTAAAAGAAAAAAAACACAATTGTCAATTGTACCTTTACGTATGAAATTATTTTAGTGTAGGAAACTCTATAAAAAGGATTAAACATTGGATTTGAATGCATTTATGGTCAATTAGTCTAAATTTATATATATATATATATATATATATATATATATCCAAAAATTAGGGTGAGGGCATGAGATGTGGGTGGGGTACTGAGGGCGAGGTGAGGGGGTGGGTTCCAGGGTGGAAAAGATGAAAGATAGAATAATTTTCCTTAGAAATTTCTTTCATTATTCACAATATATATAATTGTACAAAGGTTGATTCCTAATATGATACGAATTCTAACTTACCTTACAAAGGTTGATTCCTAATACAATTAGAATCTTAAGTTACCTTAAATATACATCTATCATAATTACAAAATATACGGAGAATATTCGAAGAATATTCGCTAATACTCCCCCTCAGACGGAGCAAGAGGAGGCCGTACGCTAAGGCTGGATTGGAAGTCGGTGAAGAGCTGTCGCGGTAGTCCCTTTGTGAAGATGTCTGCATACTGATAAGAGGAAGGCACGTGTAATATTTTGACCTGACCACGGGCAACCTTCTCTCGCACAAAGTGAATATCCATATCAATATGCTTAGTCCGCTGATGTTGGATCGGATTATGCGACATATAGATGGCATATATGTTGTCACAATAGACTATAGACGCCTTACGGAGTGGACACTGGAGCTCCAAAAGAAGATTTCGGAGCCAACAGATCTCAACAACTACATTAGCAACACCGCGATATTTTGCTTCAGCACTCGAACGGGATAGTGTGGCCTGCCTCTTAGCGGACCATGAGATAAGATTATCTCCAAGAAATATACAGTACCCTGATGTGGAGCGACGTGTGTCAGGGCATCCTGCCCAATCTACATCCGTGTAGGCAAGTAGCTTGGTTGGGGCAGAGGGGTATAGGTGTAATCCAAAGTCTAGTGTGCCCTTAACATATCTGATAATACGTTTGAGGGCGGCAAAATGGGACTCTCGGGAGTCGTGCATGAACAGACACACCTGCTGAACGGTATATACAATATCAGGCCTATTGAATGTAAGATACTGAAGAGCACCTGCTAGACTCCGATATAGAGTGGGATCATAAACGGGCGCATCGTCATTGGCACTAAGCTTGGATTTTGAGTCCACCTTAGTTGGCATAATTTTACAATTTGCCATCTTGGCCCTGTACACTATCTCTTCTGCATACTTAGGCTGATACATGAACATAGTGGCTGCAGATCTGGTTACCGATATACCCAAAAAATAACTTAGCTTGCCCAAGTCAGTCATATCAAATTCATTTTTGAGTAGAGCAATGATTTCATTCTTCAAACCGTCAGATGAGGCAGTAAGAACAATGCCATCGACATATAATAGCAAATATGCAGTGCTGCTACCTCGGTGAAAAGTGAAGAGAGAGTTATCACAATTGCTACATACAAAACCAATCTGCAGAAGATACTTGGCAAAACGATCATACCAAGCGCATGGTGCCTGTTTCAATCCATACAATGACTTCCTAAGACGACATACAAACTGCGGAACTGTCGGATGAACAAAGCCAGGAGGCTGATGCATGTACACAGTCTCTTTCAAATCCCCATGAAGAAATGCATTCTTGACATATAGCTGATGAATCGGCCAATGCATGCCCATAGCAATACTGAGAACAGTCTGAATAATGGCCGATTTAACAACCGGACTGAATGTCTCACCACAATCAATACCCTCCTGCTGATTAGTGTCATTGGCAACTAGTCTTGCCTTATACCTCTCTAAGTCACCATTGTCTCTGAACTTGTGCCGAAATAGCCACGTACACCGGATAACATTCATACCTTCTGGTCTAGGTACCAAATCCCAAGTGTTCTGCTTGGTTAAAACGTTCAATTTCTCGCACATGGCCGCATTCCAATTTGGGTCCAGTTTTGCTATTTTGGATTTTTTGGAATGGGTGATAAGTTTGTGTGGAGAGATTGAAGTGAACCTTGGATTTGAAGATCCCGTGTTGTGCACGAGTTTCCATGCGATGAGAAGGCAGTGGTGGTGGGTCGGGGCTGTGAGGTTGCTGGTCCATTGGTTTTGGACCAGTGGGCAGCAGTTCACTGGTTTCTGGACTGTGGGACTGGGAGGCTACGGGACTAGCTGATGTGGGTGTAGGAGACTGATAGCGAGGCTGGAGGCGGCGATGGTGGGGGACAGGCGGTGTCCACTCTGGAACAAATGGCGTGATGCTTGTCGCTTTGCGAGACACATCGACTGGAGTATAGGAGACATAGGAGACTCATCGAGAAATATGTAATCTATTGTTTGGAATTTTCGAATGTTTGAAAAAGGAAAGGTTGTCTCGTTAAAGGTGATGTGACGGGAGACGATGATTTTGCGTGTGGCAATGTCATAGCACAAGTAGCCCCGATGATTAGGAGACAGACCATGGAAGACACATGGTAGAGTGCGAGGGATAAGTTTGTGAGGTGCAGTGGAGGCTATGTTGGGGTAGCATAAGCATCCAAAAATACGTAGGTGATCATATGATGGTAGCCTATGGTATAAGATTTCGGTAAGGGTCTTGTTTTGGAGTGTGATAGTTGGTAAAATATTAAGAAGGGATTTTACCATTTTGACAGCATAGACCCAAAAAGGCGGTGGTAGGCAGGCATGAAACAGAAGTGTGCGGACCATGTTATTAATGGTACGTATAATTCTTTTAGCCTTTCCATTTTGGGAAGAAGTATAGGGACAAGAAAAATGGAAAACTATGCCTTGTTTATAACATAAATTGTGAAATGCCGAGTTATTAAATTCACGTCCATTATCACATTGGAATGATTTGATAGATTTTTCAAATTGAGTTTTAATGAATTTTTAAAACTCGAAAAATTTTGCAAAAACTTCATATTTGAATTTCAGTGGGTAAATCCAGACAAAATGTAAAAAATCATCCAAGAATACTAGATAGAATTTATGACCCAAAGAGCTAACAATCGGAGATGTCCACAAATCAGCATGAACAATATCAAATGGAGAAAAAGTAACACTGTTTGATGACATAAATGGAAGACGAGTATGTTTGCCTAGTGGGCAAGAAAAATAGTGTTGGGCAATTTTCCCATTATTACATTGAATACGCTTAGAGGTTCTAAGAAAATTAAAAATTGGATCTCCGGGGTGTCCGAGTCTGTTGTGCCAAGTTGAGGGAGAGATCGCCGCAAGGGATAGAGGTGTTTGCGGTCTGACAGCGGAAGATTGAGTGAATGGGTAGAGATCTCTCACACTATTGCAGCGTGTAAGAATTTTCCCCGTATTGAGTTCCTTCACAGAAAAACCAAAAGGGTCAAATTCGACAAACACATAATTATTGCTAGTGAATTTTCTAACAGAGATTAAGTTTTTAATGATGTTAGGTGTGTATAGGACGTGGTTTAGGGAGAAAGGCGGGTGTGGATGTTTGGTGTGTGTGTTACCGTAACTTTCAGTTGGAATGTGATGACCATTGCCGACAATAATAAATTGAGGACACTTTAACCGACGTAGTTGAGATAGGTTACCTGACGACCGGGTGAGATGAGATGTGGCTCCGGTGTCCATGTACCAATTATCGTCGGGCTGTTGAAGGTTCACGGTGGTGTAGGCCTGGCCCAAATCAGTCGGGGCCAGTGGCTGAGTCTTCTTCTTTGTTGGAATGCAACCAGGTGGGCTGTTCTTCTTCTTTGGTGGGCTGTTCTTCTTCTTTGGTGGGCTGCACAGTGGTGAGGCGAGCGAGACCCGATCGACCAAGGCTGGGCTGAGCCCCTCTGATCGGGTATGGGCTGCGGCGAGGCCCGATTCTTTGGTTGGGCCACCAGCTTTATCGACCAGGAAATTAAGTCGTAAGCGTGGGAGTAGGCTGTCGATCCGGTTTGCGTTGTCCCTTGCCGCTGCCCTTGCCTTTGTTGTTGCGACCTTTGCCGCCACGACCTCCGCTGCTCTGTTGCTGCTGGACATGCGGTAGTGGCAGGGTGGTGTTGGTTGCCGGTGGTGCCATACCGTCAACGGCTAACGGTTTTTGATTATGTTCCTCTTAGGGATTCCTTTCATTATTCACAATATATATAGTTGTACAAAGGTTGATTCGTAATATGGTACGAATCCTAACTTACCTTACAAAGGTTGATTCCTAATATAATTAGAATCCTAAGTTACCTTAAATATACATCTATCATAATTACAAAATATACGGAGAATATTCGCTAATAAAGGAGATGATCAACGTGAAATGTCACTTATAAAACTTGTTGTTAAGAGTCCCACATCGGCTATGGAATGAGAACATGGACTTGGACAATCCTCACCCTATAAGTTAGCTTTTGGAATTGAGTTAGGCCCAAGATCAATTCTTTACATGTTATCAGAGTCAGACCCATTCCGGAATGGGAACATGGACTCATTATATGTATTTGGACAATCCTCACCATACAAACTAGCTTTTGGGTGGAATTAGGCCCAAGATCCATTCTTTACACTTATTTTTTGTACGAGAAGTTATTTTCCTGATATTTAAGAAACTTATTTTTCTAGAAAAAAATATTTTTCAAAATACTTTGACCAATCAAACATAAAAAAATTGGAAAACAATTACTGAGATACTAAAGCTCATAACAAATTTTGACAGGGAAATATGGTTCCTAAAGGTTCAACTTTTCCTTCTGGAATTAAAGCACTAGCAGATTATGTTCACAGCAAAGGATTGAAGCTCGGAATTTATTCTGATGCTGGGTAAATTTCTATGCTAATTAGCATATTTTTCCTTTTTTAATTATAATTGGTCCAATAATTTGTTACATCTTAGTCATAATTGTCATTTATATGCATAAACCACATTCAAACTAGCCATTTTCTTTTTGTATTGCAGGACTCAGACCTGTAGTAAACTAATGCCAGGTTCATTAGGACACGAAGAACAAGATGCAAAAACTTTTGCTTCCTGGGTATGTTTGCCTGGCCTACATAGACACATTTATTTATATCAAAAACAATTATACATAATTTTGGAGATTATATTTGAGTTTATTATTTTGCTTTTGCATTTAGTTGCCAAGGTTTAACTTGTCATATTTTTTTAGGGGGTTGATTACTTGAAGTATGATAATTGTAACAATGAGAATCGAAGTCCAAAAGAAAGGTACTACTTGCCTCTCGAAAAAAAACTTACATATACTTGGGTTTTACATCAAATTAATATACTTTGGTTAAATAATAAATGAGGTGAAGGTGTACAATAATTAGCTATAGTTACGAGATAAAAAAAAGTATGCAGAAAAACATGTTTTAAGTAAACTGGCTTGATATAAAGTTATAAACACTGAATGCCAGCAAATATTTACCGTTAGAGTTTCAACTTCTTCCTTTCTCAACAAGAATGAAAAATATACCTTTTGTTTCTTCTTTTACTGAGATATTTTAAAATGTCCATTAACAACATTTGTTTACTTTTATAAAACAGGTACCCTATAATGAGCAAAGCTTTACAGAACTCTGGAAGGGCTATATTTTATTCCCTATGTGAATGGTGAGTATATTTCTTGAATTTAATGTGATAACGCCATTGGAGGCACATCTAAATTAGACTAAGGATTAAGGATTTTAATATGCATTTTACTAATTTCAGGGGAGGTGATGATCCTGCCACTTGGGCTTCCTCTGTTGGAAATAGTTGGAGAACTACTGGAGATATTTCTGATAATTGGGACAGGTAAAATAGAAACCAAAAAATGAAAAAAAGAAAAAAAAGAAGAAGAGAAGTATTCTTCAATTACATTGCATTTGTAGTTCATTGAATTGATGTTGTTCCTTTTACAAACAAAAACAAAATTACGTGTAATCCTGAATTCGGCTCCCATTTTAACGAAATTGATACTTTCATCATACTTAATAAACAGAAGTTGTGAAAGAATTTGAATATTTACTCGATCGTTGAGTTCATGTGTGATTTTTGATTGTCAAATTATGAGTAGTGAAAGAGTTTAAACAATTTTATACGAAACATTGGGCGTAGCTATGTATGCTAAAGGGTTAAGCAAAAGATTATACTATGTGTATAGGTGAATTAGTTATTACTCATACATATATATTAAATCTTGAAATTATTCTGGAACAACCTTATCGAAATTTGACTTCGCCTCTATACGAAACCTTATGAAAATGGATGAAATACTGATGTTAATATGTTTCGCTTGGCAGCATGACTTCTCGGGCAGATATGAATGACAAATGGGCAGCTTATGCTGGTCCAGGTGGCTGGAATGGTATTAATTCATAAAATTCTATGTGTTTTATTCATTAATTATTAATCTAAATTAATTTTCTCAGTTTTAATATCAGTGATTTCACATGGGGTTAATTTGTTGTTTCAGATCCGGACATGTTAGAAGTTGGAAATGGAGGAATGACCTTTGGAGAATACCGTTCCCATTTCAGCATTTGGGCATTAGCAAAAGTCAGTACTTATGATAATGTTGAATTTAATTTAATGCCTTTCTTTGCAAATATGGACCTTCGTTTGTTATATACTTTTTTGTTTTTGTTTACAGGCGCCTCTAATAATTGGTTGTGATTTACGATCAATGGATCAAACTGCGCATGACATCCTAAGGAACACAGAAGTTATTGCAGTTAATCAAGGTAAAAGATCACAATACTTTCTTTTCTTTAGTTGCATTATAGTAGGTAATGACGGAAGCAAATTTTTTATTAAGAGTTCATCATTCGCTATATATATATTAAAAAAAATAACATTATATATACAATGTGATTCTCGAATGAAGCAATGTTGTTCTGATGAACTCCCTTTCCTCCCTCTAGTTCCGCCACACTGATCATAGTAAGAGTAATGCTAGCAGACTAGAACATAACATGGGTTTTACTTGTTGAAATTGGGATCAGATAAACTTGGAGTTCAAGGTAAAAAGGTTAAGCAGTATGGAGACTTGGAGGTATATATTTTTGAAATGACCCTTAATCCAAATTTAATTTGTATTTCCAATTTTCTTTAATATATACACTGTAATAGGTATGGGCAGGGCCTTTGAGTGGGAAAAGAGTAGCAGTGGTGCTATGGAATAGAGGATCATACAAGGCTGATATCACTGCTTATTGGTCTGATATTGGCCTTGATTCTTCCACTGTTGTTGATGCACGAGACTTATGGGCTGTAAGTCTTTCCTTCATTACATTTTTTTTAAAAAAATGCTCATTAGTATATGATTAGTTTATTATGATCAATATTGTTAGTTCTATACTTCTAAGAGATTAAAGGAGAGTATAATTCGAGTCTAATTATGTTTTTACTCCTTTAAATTTTAAAACTATCTACAATTCATAAAACCCATCTTTATATGGAGGTGAATTCATAGTTTTATGTCAATGAATATAAGATATTATTGTTTTTTAGTAATACTCAAACTAGTCCCTTATTATTTTCGAACATTAATCTCAAAAAACGTTTATTTGCTAATATGATCTAATTCCGTATTATATTCGAGCATTAAACAAACAAACATATAGCAAATGTTATAATGTACGTGGAAAATATGATTTTCTCATCCATTATTCAGTATCCGCTTTGGGGCGAGAGCGAGTATCATGCCTTGTAGCATTATGTAGGGGCTATTATGTTGAATTTGTTGGTTACAAAGGTGCAGGAAACAAAAATTACAAATAACTGCTAAGACTTGCAAGAACTGAAAATATAATTCAACAACAAAACTGAAATTACAAAGATGTTGAACAAGAAACTGGAACTGTTTTTGTGTATGCTGAGTCGAGTGTGTCACTCTGTCTTTAAGACAATATTGCCCCGTATGTATCCTTTATACGTCCTGGACAATTGTCTCCCAAGATAAAACAGCAATAGAACAATTGAGCAAATGAAACTCAAATGCTACCGTGAAGAATTTTGAGTAACGAAATGATGCTTGGAAGATTGTAGGAAGAAGAATTTTGTTTTATGTTTTCTATTTTTCGTCTAGTGTAAAATGTGCTCAACAATGGTGACTATGAGGTATTTATATAGTAGAAGGAGAGGCTGATGAACTGCCTCCATAAGTGCCATTACTGGCTAAGTAATGGCCATTATGGAGGTAGTAATACCACCAAAATAAATTGTGAAGATGTGCAACGGATTGGCCATTATAGGAGGAGTAATTCAGCCAAAATAAATGGCTGAATTGAGTGCTGTGGCGTTTCTGATCTCTCTGCCCAATTCTGACTTTCTGAAAACTTCAGGGACCAAACTGTACATCTTGAAACTTCAGGAATCAAACTGTACATATGAAAGAATTCTGGTCCAAACTGTACATATGAAACTTCTGGGATCAAACTATACATCTGGCAAAGTTCTCTGGCCCAAAAAGATAATATCAGAAGAAGCACATCTGAGAAGCCGAGAACCCGAACCGGACGGGCGGGCGGCGGCGCGCATGTGGCTTTCCTCGAACCGAAGCACATCTAGGTCCTCCCTCCTTTAAACACATGGGATACCCCTTGGGGTCCCAAACCCCAAACCAATTTTGAGTCTTATAAACACAACAATTCTTTCTTCCTCCACCGATGAGGGAGAATTGATCCCAAACCACACTTTTCCATGCTTCAAACACCTCACTTCGTGGACCAATATCTCTTTCATTTCTCAACGAAATTTGACGATTCTTGGCCCTACGGTTATATACGTACTTAGTGGACCAATATCTCTTTCATATAATGCATGTGTGAAGAAGCTAATCTGTAAAGGCAAATTTCCAACAGAATTTAGCTTTAGCATTATAAGTTGCACAGAAACGTGCATATATAAACATATAATGGAAAGGAGGCAAAAAAAGATCGATTTAACGAAATGCTTCGTGACTTGGGCCAACTAATCTGTATTTAGGCTGAAAAGTCTCACTTTTGAGGTAAAAAGCTTCTACCAAGGACGACTTCATTCTCAGAGTTTGAACCAAAGATCTCTGATTAACGATGAAAGAGTACTTACCACCCCACCACAATCTTTAATGATAGCGATACATGTAGATTAGCTATTTCACAAAACCTCAATAATCATATGTTATGTTTCTAAGTTTAATTTAAATGACATTTTTATCATTTGGATTAATTTGCAGCATTCAACGCGATGGTCGGTTAAAGGACAAACATCAGCCAGCGTTGACTCACATGATTGCATGATGTATGTTCTTACTCCCAAAAAATAAGCTCAACCACATTCTAATACTTGTTGCTCGGGAGATGATTTGAAACCCGTTTACACTATTGTAATGTCCTGTAAAATGTTATATGTAATTTATGTGGAAAATGTCATATTGCTGAAGTAGTCATACATCACTTAGTTAGAATAAGAATTAGTATAAGTTAAGGGGATTTGTTATTTATAGTTAAGACGGTTTCTTTGTATTGTATTGAACTTATAGTGCATTTTGTGTGGGATGAATTTGATTTGGTGATATCATAATGCTTTATCTTTTTTATCTGGTCTTTGGAGGTAAGAAGCTAAATGAGAATTTAATCTTATTAAATTTTGAAAAGATTAACATCTTATTTTTTAGCTATCAAACCGTCACGCTCCAGTTTCACATGACTGACACTCGACATACTACCTGACCCAAATAAACTCACTCAAATGATGCACCCCGACCATAGTGAAAATCAAATTAACCCCCAAAGTCATTTGAATTGAATCTGTACTTTTTCAAATTCAAATCATGAAATATTTTCAACTTTGAAAATCATTCATGAATCATTTCATAAGAATAATGAAGTTAAAAAAAATAATCATTTCCCTTTGTGTATGTTATGTACAATTCCATTATTACAATCCAACACAACTATTATGGAGCATCTATATATAACGAAACAAAATTAAATTATTAAGTCAATTCTCGATCGACTAAAGAGAGAAGAAGCAACAGATTTAGCCACCACGGAAAAAAGTGATGCCTCAACATAATCTTGGGAAGAGAGTCACGCTGGCCCTATCCGCTCACCACATGTCATGTCTCATCCTCAAATATGTAAGAGAATTAGGGTCCGAAAAAGGGCTGAGTATCCAGTTACATTACTTAATAAGCTGCATTGGCTTTCTCTAACCCAAAGTTGGGACAAGACTTTATTAGGAATTCAATGCAAGTATCTTTTGATATAAAACATAACGCATTAATATCAAATCGCAATTTCAATATTTTTTTTTTGACCAAGGAACCCGCAGCCGCTACTCTTTCGAGTGCGCACATGATAAACTCCGGACTGACGCAATAGCCTGCAAACCACGTCAGCCGATTAACCACACTTGACAAGCCATGTGTGACAGGCTCAACCAAGAAGATTTATGCAGGGGATCGAACTCGTGATCTTGCGGTCCCGCGCTCTACTGCTACACCAACTTGGAAGGTATGCAATTTCAACATTTGAACTTAAAAGTAAGTGTAAAATCCGTTTTAAAACCTTATATACTTTAAAGTTGGGACATTGCTTTAGTATGCGTTTTTACATCGGCACGTGTAGTTTCGCGGCAATGAGTAATTACTAGGGGTGGCGGTGGTAGGGCTCAGTCTGGCGGTAGATGCAGCGGGGTCGAGGTCGAGGCGGGACGAGCCAGGGTCGGGTCGGGACTAGCGGGCCTAGCGGGGTCGAATGCAGGCGGGACTGCTCGATCCGTCCGATCCGATCCGTCGGTATCGGGCGAAGCGGGCTCGGGTCGGGCTCGGGTCGAAGCGGGCGGTCGGGTTTTCCTTTTTTTTTTTTAAATAACATATGTATAAAAACTCAATAAACAAAACAAGATAGTGTAATAAAAACATCCCAAAATTTGTTTTGTGCCTCTTATATTATTTAATAGACATATGATTTTTTGTAATACAAATACAATTGTCTAAAATCTAAATTGCAACTTTATGGTGTTGTCCAAAAGTTGCAAATTACATAATAAAATTGCAATTAAAAAATTACATTTTCAAAAAATCTGTTCTAATTGCTTGATGATTTCATGTGGTTCTTCGGTTGGAATAGGTATTTGTTGATCAAATTGATCCACGTCGCTTCCACTACCTTCGGTTAAGATTTCGTTGTAGTTTTCATCATCTTCTTCGTTGATCTCAGGTTGACCGCACCTTCTCCGCTCCGCTCGTATCCAATCTCTGAATAATACCGCAATTTCCAAGTGTCTCCGGCCAATGAGTGTCTGTGGTCTCCTATTTGATATCTGCTGCGAAAAAGCGCTTTCGACGCCTTGATTGATGACGCTTGAATGTTCAAAACATCTCGAGCCATCAATGAAAGTGTCGGAAAGGTCTTCTCATTCCTCCAAGATTTGACAAGTCTTCTTGTCCATCTTCATTGATAACTTCTTGATACGATGCAGAACCACGCAAAACAAAAATATCCAACTCGCTAATTTGGTTAGTAGAGTGCGGCCGCACATTCTATTTACGAGGCTTTCAATACTAGCGCGAAAGCAGACATGTCTTTGTGAGGTTGTGTTGAAGATGAAGAAGATGGTATGGTAGCCGATGCGTTACTAGCATTTTCTTGTTGATAAAATCTATATATATTTTTGCATTGGTGTTCTACGCTATTCAACACTTCTTCTTTAGTTTGTTCAATAGGTGGTGGGTGATTTAGATTTTGGGACTTGGAGGTGGTAGTACTTCTATACAATCGTAAATAGTTTCAATTAGTGATTTAGTACCGTCTATTTTAATAGTAGGATTTAATCTGAACCAATAATATAAATAGAAGGAATAGGAATAAAATATTTTTTTATTTTGACAAACATTTTTAATATTTGCCTTATAAACTGGTTTTCCATATATTCACTAAGTAATAAAAATATTAGAGTTATATAAAATAACATAGTTGAAATAGTAGGATAATATATACAGGAAAATTCTTTTGTTGCTTGAAAAAATTTCTCTAAAAATACAATAAGTTAGGAAATTTTTACCCAATCACTATCTAAAATCATATCAATTTGGGTTTTTATTATGAGAGTTAAAAATAAAGTTATAGGTAATTTATAGTCATAAGCAACAAGTAGTTGCTCGTATAAAGAATTCCACCTAGTCGATACTTCTTGTGGAATTCTTCTATAAGGTAGTCCACAATCGTGACAAGTTTTTTTATATTCTTTTCTACGTTGTACTTTATTACTTTTAAAAATAAAGTTTATAGCAAATTGTATTTTACTAAGAATGTCTTCAAAAAGTGATAGACCATCCTTTACAATTAAGTTATATATATGGCACGCGCATTTTATATGAAAATGGTCTGGAAAAGATGGAGCTAAACTATTTTTTAACATTGTAATTGCGTAATTGTTATTAGAAGCGTTATCTAATGTAATAGTCATAATTTTATCGGTAATTACGTAATAATCGCACACTTGATAAATATTTTCTGCAATAAAAGTACGGTGTGCCTATCATCTATATATCTATACGCTAAAATACGTTTTTGCATAGACCATTTATAATCTATCCAATGACAAGTTCTGAGTTAAATAATCATGGCCGTTAGTACTACGACCTATATCAGGCGTGATAGATACTTTGCCATTAAAATGATATAATGAAAACGTAAATATTGTTGATATTCATGCGCAAATTTAAATACATCTCTCTTAACAGTTGACCTAGGAAAACCGTTAAAAGCGAGGATTATATATATCTCTAATGTAATGAATAAAACCGGGAGATGAAGGAAATGAAAAGGCAAACCCTCCACAAAGAACTAATTTTGATATTGCTTCCCTATCTCTATGTTTGTTGTATTTAGAGCCTACAATTCCCAGTCATAGGGTTAATTTGACCACAATACTTGGTCGGGACGATGTCGATATGTGAACCTTGTCCCGATGGAGCGGGCGTTGCGCACCGGTTTTGAAGCCTGGTATTGGGCATACCTAGCTGGATGAGCACTTACTACGTGTCTAATTAAACCCCCCGTCCCACCGTGACCTTTTCCAGTTTTAAATTTTAAAACATTTTTACAAATTTTACATATGGCTACTTGATTCTCTACGTCTCTATCAAAAAATGTCCATGCATCTAATTTTAATGGTCGTTTTGCTGGACCTCGTCTCATACTAGGGGGAATAGGAGGTATTTCAGTTGAAGGTGCACTAGTGGGCGTGTTGTCATCAATATTAGTGGGTGTATCGTCTAGATCATCGTCTAAATTAAAGTCTTCTTGAGTTCCAGAAAATAACTCCTCGTCTAAATCTAATGGTATTGTAGGAAAATGTTGAGTATCAACAAAATCATCCTGTGTAGGAATAAGATGACTAGAAGAAGTACCCTTGCCCTGGTTGCCTCTACTAGAAGAAGCACCCTTACCCTTACCCTTAAACATACCTTTTAATCCTTCCATTTTAATTATGATAATAAATAATTAAAGACAATAAAATTAAGTGCGCTAAATAAAATAAACAGACAATAATAATTTAATGAAGGAGCGAATGTACCAAGCAGACGTAACGTCGGCGTGTAATCGAGAGGTTGAAAATTGAAACTTTGCTCGATGGAAGATCCTCAAGCTAGTTGCCAACTTCACTCCCAATTCCCAAATGAATTAATAAAATTGAATATTTAGCAAACAATGTAGAGAGATATATTGAGAAATTAGAGAGATTGTAGGAAGATTTGTGAGAAAGATGAAGAGAAAATGAGTTATTTATAGTTGAAAAATTGGGTTAAAGTGTAAATATAATAACTTATGGGTTAAAAATAAATATTAAGGGGTAGGGGGTTGGGGAGGGGGCCTAAAATGGCCGTTGGCCAGCCGTAATCTAAAATGGCCGTTGGTGCAACGGCCATTTTGCAAAGGGTTTAAGGGTGGAGGCGGGGCGGGCTCGGGGCGGGCTCGGGCGGTCTCGGGTCGGCGGGCTGAGGCGGGCTCAGAGTGCAGCGGGACGAGACATCGTCCCGTCCCGAGTTCGAGGCCCGCCAGATTAAAATTTTTTTTTTAGGCGGGGTCGGCGGGATGGCGGGTCGGGCCGGGGTCGGGTCGTCCCGGCCCACTGGCCAGCCTTAGTAATTACCACTCAACTACCCTTCTCGGAAGCCTCTACTAGTAACTCTAAAATATTTGACATTAATATAAAAATAAAATCATAATCTTATAGCATCAAAGATCTATTTTCATCAAATCATGATGTTCATAGTCAATTCCAACCATTTGAACAAATTCGATTATAAAATATTTTTTAAACTATATTATAATAATTATCAAATGAGAATTTACTACTCAAAGTATTCAGACAAGTGTTAATTCAAACCATTTAGCTCTTAAATCATAAAAACAAATGAGTTTAAATCATTTAAACTAAATTATACTTCAAGCATTGTGAGTTTTATGTAAGCATGACCAAAGTCTTGAAATTTTCTGTTAGAAAATAAAGTTATATAATTTTAGTGAAAAATTATAGTTATGCATTTAAAAAAATAATGATTTATGGTTTTTTTCTTCATTAAATTATCTAATTATGATAGTATTTACACAAAATTAATAAGCAGTTACCGTTGAAGAAATTGCACGATTTTCGCTTTCAAATGGGTTGATTTTAGATTTATGCTCTTCAAAATTAAACTTATGCCTAGTAGGCATAAGTTCTTTAAGAGAGAAACATAGTTTATGAGATATTATGATGTAAAAATATAACTTATGTCTCAAAAAAAGAACATTTATTATGAGGGACAAAAATTAAACACCAACATAAAATAGGGACAAAAGTGTCCCGGGCATAGCTGGATGACAAATGAGGAGAATTTAAAATAGCCTGCAGCGTGAGTTCAAACCCTAGTGGAAGCAATTTGCTCTCTTCTGGGATAAGACCTTGTAGCTGATATCAATTGCCCTGTTCTCAAACCCTGATCATTCAGTCACATATGATAGTAGTGCTGAGTGACCGAGACTACTATTTTCAGGAATAGTTTAACTCAAGTCGGAAAGCTGAATATAAAAAAAAAATAGGGGCTAAAGTGCATATGACCTGTTACAGTTGCCCACAGTCAAATCAAAGCCCAAGCCCATCAGTAAAGCCACAACGAAAGAGCCTTTTTAAAGCCCTAAAAAGCAGAGGAAGGAAGCAAAGGGAGAGTAACAATGGCGGCTCCAACACAGCAAGCAAGGACATTGTCCACCAAAGAGGCTGACATACAGATGATGTTGGCCGCTGAAGTCCACCTCGGCACTAAGAACTGTGACTTCCAAATGGAACGTTACGTCTTTAAGCGCCGCAACGACGGTATACCATCAATATCCTCATTTTCATTGCATTCTAGATCCATCGTGATAATCTGCTACCTTTTAGCTAGAAATATTAGGTATTTGCATGAATTTGTCTAATATGGGGATTCACTTCGTCAAAGCTGCTAGATTAGTAAGAATAGGATATAGCTACTTATTAGCGGTTTGATGAACAAAAGTAGATCCATATACCTAGAGAAAAGTAGCTTCCTGTTTGGTACTCCCTCCGTTCACTTTTACTCTTCTCGAGAGTCAATCTACATCAACTTTGACTAAGATGTATTTTTTTACATATTAATATGCGAATAATTGTAACTTGTAGTTTTTTTAGTGTAGTTTTTGAACATCTAAATTTTAATTTTAAAATATTAAATTAATCTAATTCAATTTTGCTTCAAAGATTAGTCAAATTGACTCTGAAGAATCGAAACTGGACAACTTAAAAGTGAACGAAGTAATAAGAAGTATGATTTTCTTTGTTATGCTTGAAAAAAAAATACTTTGACTTTAAAGCACTAGCACATTCAGTTCATCAATGTGCGACCCATTCTTATTCTTATGTTGTATTTGGTTTGCGTTTACATATGATATGTTTTCTTATGCTATGGTTTCTCTTCTGTTGAAATATATCAAATGTGAAATCAGTTGACACTGAATTATTTATTTAAAATGCTTATCTTCTACTTGATAAAAAATGCATATCTTCTATCACATGTGATTCTTAAATTCTTAGGTAAAACTATACATTAGATGTGATGGATTCTGATTGTAATTAAATTTTATTCTGGCTGGGCTATATATTTGACTTCATAATCGTGGTATGAGCAAAGTAATGTATTAATTAGTTTAGCAATCTATCCTTGTATCTTGACTGATCGTTTTTTAGGTATCTACATTATTAACCTTGGAAAGACATGGGAAAAGCTGCAAATGGCTGCAAGGGTTATTGTTGCTATTGAGAATCCTCAGGACATTATTGTGCAATCTGCCAGGCCCTATGGACAGAGAGCTGTCTTGAAGTTTGCACAATACACTGGTGCACATGCCATTGCTGGCCGTCACACCCCTGGTACTTTTACCAATCAGCTTCAAACTTCATACAGCGAGCCACGGCTTCTCATTCTCACTGACCCAAGAACTGATCACCAGGTTGATACTTATTTATGTGACATCATGTGTTTCACTTTTGGCTTGTGGACAATTTATAACCTGTTTGAGTCCTTTGCAGCCTATCAAGGAAGCTGCACTTGGAAACATCCCCACTATTGCTTTCTGTGACACCGATTCACCAATGCGATACGTTGACATCGGTATCCCTGCCAATAACAAAGGGAAGCACAGCATTGGTGTTCTTTTCTGGCTCTTAGGAAGGATGGTACTGCAGATGCGCGGTACCATTGCTCAGGGGCACAAGTGGGATGTCATGGTAAAAACTATCTGGAATTATTTCTATTCTCTCTAGACTCGGTAGTTTTTCCCTAGCTCTGCTGTAGTGGTTTTATTTGCTTTCCTGAGGTTTGAACAATGAATACCGAGTTCCATTCTCATTTGGTGTTCCCAAAATTTAGATATCCCTGTCTGTGTATCTTGTAGTGGTTGAACATCTATCATATTCATATTTAATTTCTTTCTGCTATAGGTGGATCTCTTCTTTTACAGAGAGCCTGAAGAGGCAAAGGATGCACAAGAAGAGGAAGTACCTGCTATTGCAGATTATGCAGAATATGGTGGTGGTGCCCTCGGCGGTGATTGGACTAGCAGCCAAATCCCTGATGCTCAATGGTCTGCAGATGCCGCACCATCTGTTCCTGTAGCTACTGGTGGATGGTCTGGAGACGCAGGTTAGTGTCATGTTTTCTTGAATTAGTAATTTAATCTGTGGATGCAGGAGCTCTGAATATTGAGGCACTGTTTTCTATCATCTTATTTTGTGTTCTACTTTGCCAATGCATTTTGTTTATATGTTGGGAGTGCATGGGATTTGCTTAGTTTGTGACCTCTCTTTAGTTTCTGAGGTCTGCTGATTTCACGCAGTACTTTTTTTCTCTTCTACATGTAACACCATGTTTTGTCCTTTTTTTCAGTGGTTGAGGGAGGTTGGGACGCCGCAGCTGCTCCTGCGCCAGTTGCTGCTGTACCAGAAGTGATCCCTGCTCCAGCTGAGACTGGCTGGGAATCTTGATTCCTTTTAGAAAGTTCTTTTTCTGTTAAAGATTAGATATGTGAGTTTTTATAACAGATGGTTTTGTTCGCAATGCAATTTATAAAATTTTGGACGTGGTGATGTACGAAATTATTTTCAATCATTTGTAGCATGTCTTTTTAGTGCAACCTTCTATTCTCAAGGACCTATTTCTCGCTCCCCCTTCACTTTTTGGTGACTGGAGGTTTGCAAAATTGTTGGAAATGGGAGTTTTATAATACTTGGCTGTTAAAACAAGCCCTGCTTACTGGTTCTGTGAAGTGGCTTATTCTAAGGGCAATTTTCAGTGCAGTTGACTCTGATTGATTTGGTAAAACGGTGGTAATCTGTTGGTATTTTAGTTTTTCAGCTGATGAGTGGTATATCGCAGCTAAGAGTGTCTTTTCTCATTTCCAAGGATAGGATAAGTTCCCTAAATCTAATATTGCCGTAGTGTTTGATTAAGCTTGTTCAATGTTATTTAGTGAGTTAAACATTAGAAGATTCACTAGCTTAGTGTTGAAGTAGTTCTATCTTTATGTTAGCTGACTATACGTTACACCGCGCAAATTCGAATTAAGTGATCTCAATGCGGGCACCGATGAGAAATAAAAGAAATCTCCTGTAACTTGATGAAAAAAGGAAAATCACGTAGAACCAAAACTCGACGTTATGAAAGTGCCACATGGAAGTGCTCCATTTGTGTGGAATGGTTACCTACGGACATTTATAATTTTAAAATTTGTACGGAAGAAAACGGCTTTTTTAGGTCTCTTGTGTGTCATTTTTAAATTTCTAAGGTGTAAAGATGAGTCTTTAAAAAAGACATAAAAGTAAACTAAGAACAATTTTGTAAAGGACTATAAAACCTATTGCCTTTTATTCCTGATTTAAAAGAAAATGGTAATCTTGCATTCAATTATTACGTGTTTTTTTTATGACCTTTTTGTATCAACCATTCTATCTTCCAACTGCCAAGACTGCAACTGCAATTATGGGTTGTCCCAGGCATTGGCATTTAACAGACCATATTTTGTTAATAAATTTGATTTGGTACAAGTGTATATATTCATCGTTTCTGCTAACGCAAAGTTTCTGCAAGACCAAGAAGTTTAAATCAACTATGTGACTACTTGAAATGGGTTCCTATTGGCTATGATCTTCACTTTCACAAGTGAGGAGATCCTCAGTTCAAAGGCATCAGGCTACAGGACTGAGTATGGAGCCTTACGTCTGGCAAGCTTCTTCACATTTTCATCAGCTACTTGAATTAGTGTGTGAGCAAAACTTGTATATAGCCTAACAGAAGAGCCCTTTGAAAGCACTGTTCTGTGTTTTCCCTTGTGCAATCAAACTTGAACTGAGGAGACTGCAAATTTACAAATATTCCTTGTGGCTTCTTATCCTTCCCACTAAGTGTCTCCCCTTCTCTTCTATGTGACGCTTCTTCTCTTCAAGCTTTTCCCCCATTTTTTTCCGCAAACCATGCATCCTAGCCCTTGTACCTGTTCTTTTTGGCTTCATATCATCTTCTGTAAAACTATTTTGTTCCTCTAGCATACTCGATGAACGAGAAGGTGAAGATGAGTTGCTTTGCATGTCCTCCTCTGTGCTCATGCGGTTACTTTCTAGCTGTTCATTGTGGTTCAACAAAGGGGCATGCAATTCTGCTGAAGACTGGCCCATAACTGATAAATATACCTGTGGATCCGATGACTTCCGTTGTAGTGTATCCCCGTGATGCTTTTTTGACTTTAGGTGCTGTCTTTCTGGACTAGTAGTGAGGCTTCTGGTATTGAAACTAGGCTGAGCCTTAGGAACTGAGTACAATGAGTGGGGATCCAGTGACTTACTCTTTTGAGTAGCCCATCCAACTCTGTTCAGTCTTTCCTGTTCACTTTCAGCATTACTACTGGTTCTTCTCCTATCTGCTTCTGGTTTCTTGGCATTACCTGCAGATTTGTTATTAATCCATATATATGGAGCATCTTTTAGGGGAATCCAGTCATCCTTCTCTGCTATCATCCAAGGGATGCACACATTCTCACAGTTCGGTAGCACAACAGTTTCACGAATAGCAGCCTGCATCAGTTGTAACAGCATCAGTTCAACCTCCGAGAAAATTTCACCAATAGTATTATGTAAGAAAGAGAATATTTAAGTTGTGACACGTCCCTTGGTGTAGAATCTGAAAATTTATTCCTCCATTAAGTTGGTTTTATCTTTAGCAGTCAGCACAATTTGCAAAAAATCAGGTCATTGAGTAAAGTGGTGCTACAGAAAGACTAAAGAAAAAGTCCTAAAAGTAATAATCTGACTAGACAAGCTTAGTGTATTCTACTTGCACACTTTCTGTTGGTGCCATATAAAGTAGCCCCCCTAAAGAAGCAACTGAATCACTCACCTCTGCTTTCCACATCTCAAAGTACCTTTCTAGATTCCGCTGAATAGACACTGTGATGATCTATCTGAGACCAATTTAAAGTTTCATCTATACAAAGTCGGCTCATGAATCTTTTGAGGTGGATACCTTGATTGGGTCAACTACAGTCAAACAGGTATTATGGTGGTTGTCGGGAGTAGGGAATAGTTGTCACATAAGTTTCGGGCCATTTTGGCGTACATTCTACCTTTGGCCTTCACAGCACATACAAGCTTGTATAGCTGACTGGCAACCTCAATTCAAATAATAGAACAGATTACATTTAAAACTGACCTTAATTCGACTGGTTATGAACAACAAAAGGTGTCCACTTGAGATCTTACGGTCCCCAACAGAAGAGTTCAAATGGATGTCAATATCTGGCATCGCTGTGAATCCAAACCATATTTGATCTGAAGGTGGTGGCTTTACATATAACCTCAGCGTTCCTCGTAAAGATGCTACCCTAATCCCTAACGAGAGTGGAACCTGAATGTTGAAAATACAATGGTTAGAAATCGGTGAGCTTAGACATATAAGATTTTTCCTCCACTAATGTAAAGCTAACATAAACAGGAAAAAAGGACCATAAGTTTCTGAATATCTTAGTAATACATGCAATATGAAAATATCAGTGAAGCACAACTCTCATGATTGTATAATGAGTCAATCCCATTTTCACCACAATTTATTTCCCACCTCTATCACCTCACATCCTCATTTTAACTATCGTTTTCTATTTTCATCAATTAACAAAGAAAAGATAACTCAACCGCATGACATGAGTTTTAGTTTCCTTTTTTTTTCTGTAGCAAAAATAAAGAGGCCCATTATTATAGCTAATTATGCCGAAAAGCTCAAAATTGTTATATCGTTGTACCCTAACCTTGGACCATTAACAATTTCAGCCTAATATACTAAGAGCAATACTTCTCATGTTCATTACCTCTTAAGCACTCATAGAGAATTATGCAATAGGTTCAGAAGTATTGTAAGACCTCTAGTCTGTTGCAGCTATTGACATCCAACATCAAGTGAAGTGTTGAACACAGCAGAGCCCGGAAGTGTATTTCAGGGAAACCCAAGGTTAAATTGCTAGAGATAAGCAGAACATTGTAACCAACCTGTGAAACCTGCTTGGCCACAGAATGTAAGATTGATTTCCACTTAGATCCAGGAGGTGAGCCACTAGGCATGCAATTAGAGCTTCTGCTTGCAGTTGAAAAGTTACCTGATTAATGCACTTTAGATTAGTAACTTTATAAAGATATATTTATTTTTCCACAAGAAAATAACTCAAAATGATAGACAGGTCAAAAATGAATTTACTTTTCTACAAGAAAATAATCAAAGATAACACACAATTCCCCTATATATAATCATTTACTATATGTAACATTGGATTTCCCAAATTTTGTAACACCAAAAAAAGGTTTTGTTACATACGTGATAGTGTGTCACCTCCATTTCTTTGGTCCGTCTTATCCGTGTTCTCGTCAGAATGCTTAAATTGTTCACTGAAGTGCTCAAAGCCTTCTAACAAATCTGATTTGACATCATCAACAGCACATGAATCTAAACTTGCTTCGTCCCCTTCATGTAAATCAAGGTCCTGAATTTCAAGCCTCGTTTCAAGATCCAATATTGCACCACCAGAGTACTGAACATCAATTTCGAAGGCCCAGAGCTCATTCATGTCTGAGGGAAGAACCCTCATTGCATGTATATAGGGAGGGAGGTCACCAACATTAACAGCTGCACAGGTTACTTCACCTACGTAACTAGGGCTGCGAATATTGGAGAGGGTTCTCTACAAATAAGGAGCAAGGAGCACACTTAGTCATAGCCTTATTGCTAAATCAAATTTCTCTTCATGTGATCATAAAACTGTCACATCAAAATATATGCACATGAAGCTTCAAAGTGAAATGCGTTAAACAAACTTCTCGCCCTGGACTGATAACTTCCCTCAGTGTCATAATAGGGAAAGAAAAGTAATTCAATCTTCAAGACCTTACTTAAGTAGAAAGGTGGCAAATTATGGAACCAAAGTTCATATTCTTATACAATCCATGGTAAAATTTCTTTAAAAATGTTACATGTGCTTAGAAGTATCAAGTTGTATGACATTTTATAGGGATGAGCTTCAGATTAGAGACCTCTAAATTTCTTTGTTTTTTAAAATCCAAAAGTTATTTGAGTCTCTACGGAGATTATAAAGGCTCAGATACCAAGAAACAAAAGAGAGGAGAAGAATACTATATATTGAAGACTTGATTAATGACATTACACAATAAAGGCTCCTTGTTAGGAGTCTTTACTTAATATAATAAGATATGTAATTATTCTCTACTTAATAAGGTTAACAATTATTATTTACTAAATATAAGGTAAGTGGTTATTCTCCTAGGATTAAGTAGAGAAAATTCTTAAATATCATATACAACATTCTACGATATTCAGTTTATCAAATCAAATGATCACAGAGTAGAGCGCAGAGGACACCGACCACCAAGGAGAGAGGGCGACGTCGACCGTCGAAAAGAAGAGCAGGGTCAGGAAAAAGAAAGATAAAAAGAAACATTGACAGGCCGGTAATATAATTGAGTCTCTAGTCTCTACCAAGATTGTAAAAGTTTGGATACCATGTAAAGAAAAAAAAAAGAGAGAAGAAGAAGCGATATACTGAAGATTTTATTAATGATATTACATACTCCATTAGAGTCTGTATTTTTTATTTTTTTTTGACAAAGGCAACAGTATATTCATCTGCACCAAGACAGTGTTGGCAGCAATATTTACAATTACAAAAGACCTTGTTCATCTTACAAGGAATCTAGAAATTCTACTAAGGTTTCTGCATCATCTACATAATTTCTTTATACAAAAATGAAAAGACAATGAAACAATTCATCTTAATCTTCTCTATATATAATGAAGACTTTATTATTGACATTACACATTAGGGTCTTGCTAAACATGAAGCTTCATCCAGTACAATGATAACATAAGTAATTATTCTCCTACAGTTAAATAGAGACTGTCCTAGAATATCATATAAAGTCCTATTTTATACACTTTATTTAAAAAAAAATATTCTACAATATTCAATCATTCTAATACTATGAATTAGTGTAGCTAGAGACATTCTATCATAATGCCACATTATTTTTCTGCATTTCAACAGTCTTGTAGAACAAAGTAATGAGTTTTGGCATGAAATGGACCCAAACAGACAGCACTGCCTTGGTATTGAGGCGTAGTAGCAATACAGTTCTTAATGTCCTAGAAAAGCAATACAAGTAACTTAATAACCAATATCTACCCTAGTCAACTAAAAAAGGTTAAACTATGATAACAAATGAAATTATTTTACATCTCATAATGAAGTAAAAGAAGGAGACACGAACCTGAATCCGTTCTTGCAAAGAACTTTTCATCTGCTCATTTCTTTTAGCATCAAAGAACAACCGTGATATTAACAAATTCCAACAAAGGGATCCTTCATCACCAATAACCCTGTCATCAGAATCTGCATCAGAAATGACAGAGCCAGTAGAAGATACAATGGATGAAGGCACAATAACATCCTCATTGGAAAAATCAAGAGGCTTTCTTGTTGAAGCAACCTTCATGACACCACTAGCCAAGTCAAGGTCTTGGAATGAACGAGCTTTCTCACTCAACTTTCGTTCTTCAAAGCCTGATTTTGAACTGCAACTTGCCTTATTTTCTGAAGCATTCTTGGTAGTTTTCTTGGCAAACTTTTTTAGAAATTGACGAACTTTTGATGAGGAACCATCTGGCTTACTTGATTTATCAACTAATTCAGCACCAAAACTTGAAGATGGTTTCATAAATGAAGGATATGCTGCATTTAGTGACGTCAGGTAATTGTGGAACTCTACATTTAACTTTGCCAACCACTTTATCTTCTCTTCATCCTCGCAGGAAGCAAGACGAAGTGCTTTGCACCAAGATTCCTTTTCCCAAGACGTCTCAAGGTAAATGTAAAATATTCTACTTCCTTTATATATAGCAGATGCTCCACTCTCAACTTTAATTGGGGATCTTTTTGCCCTGTAACAGAATTGAAATGCTAAGATATGGTTGTGTTATCCTTCCCAATATAATAACTAAAGAAGCATTTTGCTGAACGTGACAAAACTTATTTTAACAAGATATATAAGATAAATGAGGGGGTTCAGATTTTCGTCAACCTCACAGAGGTCGCGAGTGCAACTGTGGGAATACACTGAGTATGTTGTTGTTATATCTATAAGATAATTTTTGAAGTAAAAGGTTTCCCTATACTACCTTCTCCAGTGAAGTTAAAACCTGCTTGGATTGAATACATCTTGGAATTATAAGGCTTTGTATTCCAACTTTTCCTCCATAGCTACTTGGGAATAATTTTAATATATGTGAAAACATATATTTATTGATTTCTCTTGTTTCTTAAGACAACTTGATACTTATACCATTAGAAACGACAGGCCACATTTTGGTCCTATGTTATTTCATTGATCGTCTTATAATATAGTATCACAAAAGAAAATTGCTGTCCATTCAAAAGGAAGTGACTCGAAAGTAAGTGTTTAACCTGTTATTTAGTTATCTTTTATACTTTAGTGCTCTCTACAAGTGTCAACTACATTCTCAATCAATTCTTTTGATTATACTCAGTTATTGTCTAATTAAACAAGTGTCATGCAATAGGATGCTTATACCATTTGATTATTTTTAGCCCCCAATTGAATGTCCTACCTTTTTTGGTCATTCACAGGTCCTATTCTGTAAAGAGAAATTTGACAATATACACCACCCTCTTCCTTTTTGGTGTTTGCAATACTCTACAGATATTTAACTACTTTGGTGTAAAGACTAAGGGGCCACAAGCTAAAGTACTACTATGAGATTTATTTTTTTGGTAAAGAATACTAGCATGAGATTTATCATATTCAATCAATTATCAGAACAGTAAAACAGAAAAAATAAACGAAATACAGATGGAAATATGGAAAGTAGCAGAGTGTTACATTATTTCCCTTTTAGCTTAAAACCGAGCTTCAGAAGCTCTTTGTGAATTGAACAAGCATCATATTTTTAGGTAAGCGAATCATAAGAAGCGAGGGATAGGCATTTTGCCAGTCTATATCAGGATAAGTTCAAAGTCAATATATCCACATGGTCGACCAACTATGATAAAACAAAGTTGATTCTCCAGAAAACTTGATTAGTTTGCTTAGGACAGGACAATTTCAAGCTCCGCACATATATTCACCTCCCACCCAAAAAAAACGGAAAAGAAGAAAGGATCATAGATATTTTGGGTTTCCAACCTCTCAAGGACCCAAATATCTAGATAAAATCCCATCAACTGACATAGACCTGTTACCTTTTCCTTTTTCAATAGGCAGTTGAAAGACTAAAATCTAAAATGGCTGTAATAGTTATAAACTCTACAGCTAAATGCTAATACTAGTTTTCTTATAACTCATGGTTGTCTAATAGCAAAATAAATGGAGACTCCAGCGGAGAGTATCAAAGAGTACCCACTGGCATGTACGGGATGGTGCACAGTACAATATAACTCAGTAAAACTTATCAGCAGAAAGCATTTTCCAGGAAAAATTCTATTACGTAAAGAAGATACATCCCTGGGTAGCAGGAATTTACCAATCAATTTCTTGATTCTAGAATGTAAAGGTAAGTGGGTATTTGTCTTCTGGTGCATATTCTTTTATTGGATTTGCCTTCTTGTAGCTTCAAAATCCCAGAGAATTAGAATCTATACTTCACATACTGCGGATACAACAACAACAACAACATACCCACTCGAGTTTTCGCTAATATCTAATCAGCTTCTCACGACCAGATGAATTCAAGCTAAGAAGATTTATAATGCTGTTAAGTACTCGTTGTACCCACTCGAGTTTTCCTATTGCAGTTCCCGAGTTCACAAAATTAGGATATACTTACAACTAGAACAGAGGCAAGAGGGCTTTGTTCAGATCTTATGCCTCCAACGCTGAACAATCTATAATGTTCATAAAATTGCTAGAACAGACAATTCTGTAGATATTTCCAACTTTTATGCTTGACGTGAGTAACTCAAGTACCTTATATAACCAGTGAAAGATGCATGAAGAGTTCTAACTGAGACACACTTCAAAAAGAAAAGTAAATCAGGTTCTAACTTACCATTTTCTAGTGGACAAGCTTGAAGCAGAAACAGCCGCAACCATGCAACCTCTGAGTGGAATTTCAGTATGGGAACCATCCGATTCAATTAAGATGAGAGAGTGATTCTTGATTTTAGCAAATTTCTGAGCAGGCATTACCTCTAAGATCTCTTTCTGGGCCTTGTGCTGCTTTGTAGCTTTGTCCACCTTTAAAGCTTTCAGGATTCTATCAGATTCTAGAACCCATACTTTTCCCTAGAAACAAAATATACATACTATACTATAAGTTATACTGATCAAGTCCACTGAGGAAAAACGGCGTGGTGCTTAATTAGGAAAAGAAAACTCCAGTTTAATGACACAATACTAATGAAATTTGCACCAGACATGTTTAAAGCAAATAACAGTACAAAATATATAAGTTCCATTCGCATATTATTGCTGATTAAATAATGATCTTCTTACGCATTATGTAACATTCATCTTATGGTGATAACGACATGATTTTTTCGCTGTTTCTAGTAGCACAAAGGCAGCGAAGCTGTTAGTGAATGATTAGAGTACTACCCTCTAGTTGGAATCTGTTAAACTGTCAGAAGGGTACAACATGAAATGTGTTCATGTGAACTTTTTCTGGCCCATTTACTCTTTTAATAACATTTACATCATCTTGAAGAACCATTTTTATTCTCTCTTTGTTTCTTTTAGATAAGGGAAAGATGACAGAGTGCTGCTAATAATCAATGAAGTATATAAACATCAAGTTCATAGTAATAATATTCCCATCAAGAAATACCAAAACATTGAAACCTTCGGTATTCTTAAAAACCCCTGCTGTATATAGAATGGTCTTTACTAGATTATATTTGGAACTCTCTCACAACTTGAGAAACACGGAAATTTACTATAAGGTATTATTAGTAGTTCAACATTGCTTCAGATCTCCTCCAGAAAGCCTGGAAATGAAAATTTTCAAGTAAGAGAAATTGTGCGCCAAAAATTGCAGCTTGAATTTTGAAAGTTTGGTTCTTTATACAACAACTACTATGCTCAATCCTGGGATAGTTGGAGTCGACTATATGAATCCTCGCTCTTGACCTAATCCTGCAAACTGTTTTTGATAAAATAATGACTAGTAATTAATCAATAACAGAGACTCGATTCAAGCGCTATACTTCTCAACAACAACAACAACAACATACCCAGGGTAATCCCACAAGTGGGGTCTGGGGAGGGTAGTGTGTAAGCAGATCTAACCCCTACCTTGGAAGGTAGAGAGACTGTTTCCGAAAGA